>JAABKK020004908.1:0-26881 GCA_011634745.2 Catotricha subobsoleta
GACGGTAATCTTGAGACAAAATGCAACTCAGAAAACAGTGGTACCGGGGGTGTTACAAAAGATCGATCCACCCTAACGTACATATAAGGGTTTTTATAGCACCAGTCATTCAAGCAAAGTGAAATATAAATTAAAATGCTCTTTTTTTTATTGTTTATCAGATACATATTTCTAAAGAAAATTTTCTAAGTTTATATCCTGCCATTGACATATTCCACACTTTTTTTTTTTATAAAAATTTCATTGATCAAAAATCCCATTCAAATATACATAAAGGAAACGCTTGTCCCCACAACGAGACTGAAATGTTACAAATGTGTTGTGCGAAAAGGGATTGAAAATGGATAAAAATTGGTTAGTGAATTAAGATTTTGATCAAATCTACGAAAAATGTTTTCAATTTTCAGAATTTTTTGTTGTTGTTGTCCATATCCATTCAACAATAATCGAAATTAGAAAAGAAAAAATGAGCGTGAACATGTCCAAGCAAGGAAAAGAAAAACAATTTAGAAAAGTAATAACAATTTTATAACACCGCACCTTAACCTGGTGTGAAATGATTGTTTTTTTTTTCATCTATTCTATTCTTATGATTTTCTTCTTGTAGAAATGAAACTGTTTACGTGTTATGTATTGCATAACAACAAATATAGCAAATATAATAGTTGATATTAAATTAATGTTGTACCTCAATCATTATTAAATTGAAAATGTTTTGTGCTCCTCAGAATTTTGTCGAATAGTAATGAGTGCAAGAGATTAAATTAATTCCTTGATTGAAAATCATAACATCTCATTCATTATTTCGTAATATTTGAGTACACATGCAGTAAAAACTTTACAGTTCTTAACAAACAGCTAAAACTAGCGCACAATACACAATACACATCTAAATACTACAAACTTTAATCATAAATATTTAGAAACTTTAACTCGGAAAAAGTTTTTCCGTAACACCGATAATAAGTTTTAAAAATATTCAAAATCTAGTACACACAATACAAGTTGAAAGGCAATTTGCTAACTTTATAGTCCTGATAATATCGCACTATGTTGATATTTATTATTTTTTATTCTTTACTGCTTCGCATAAAATAGAAAAGAAAAAGAAAAAAAAGAAACGTTGATCCTAGGCATCACAAATGTATTCACATATCAATAGAAAATGTATAAAGACATATGGGAAAAGGTACGTATAGCATTAGCAGTTTAGCTAACTACTACTGGAGAATATATACAGGTTGTACCATTTAAAATTTCCACCCTTTTTTTAAAACAAAAAAATCTTGTACTGAGTTATTTGGGCCAAATTTAAAAAGCAAAGGGATGATAAAATCTTATAATTGAGTAGGTCTAAAAGTGGTAAAAACTTAAAACGGTTATATAAGTATGTATAAAATGTTTCTGACCTCAATTGAAAGATATTTTTATAAGTTGTAATCAAGGTCCCAAATTCAACTATACCTGTATTTTATAAATTCATGTAACACACAATTTTCAGCGAACGCTAGTAGTACCGCTGAATACTACTAGCGAATTACAATGGTCTCACTAATTAAGATCAGCAATAGCACTAAACAAAATTAAGAATTCAGCAAATTATAGTAGCTCCGCTATTTTCAATCGCTACTAAAAAATATTCCCTATCTGAAAAAGCGATTATTTACACGATGCTGGCCGGACATATGTAGCTAAACGTTAAGATCCTCTTATTTTATCAGTCTCTTTGTCCCAAAGACATCAAAATTGTTAATCTATTCTAAATTAAAAAAAGAAATAGAGAAATTTTGTTGGGACACCCTGTATATATATATACATAAACTAGACTACCCAGCCGATATAAAGATTTATTTATCTATTTATACTTATACATATTTATTATACAGCAGATTTTCTGAAATAATTTGCATAATGTAACAGCCCCTATCTCTGCTGTTAGGCCTATACATTTAGATCCAATCATAACAATATATGTAAAGCAAAAGGTAAACAGAGACTTGAACAGAAGTTATAATTTATATATTTGTTTTTTTTTTTCGGTTCATTATGACATTGAAAGATAGTCAACACCAAATTAAAAGTTTAACTGTAGAGCTTTATTTACAATTTATGATTGGTGTTAATGACCGTTATATAGTAAAATATTTGAGGTTAATGACACTTCGATAACTTCTCATATAATAAAATACAATTTTTTCGCATGTTTAAATCAGACTTATCCAACATTATAAATCTACCGAAAATTGAAAAAAAAAACAATGATTTTGATCCAATTATATGCATTGAAATGTGTTGAAAGTTATCCAAACTAATCTCGGACTATTAATCGAACACGTCTAAAAAAAACATTCATTTAGTTTTGGCTAAAATTTTACATTTAATTAGAAAAAGTTATTAATAAAAAAAAAGAAAAAGAAAGTAACCGAAAATTTCAAAATTTGACAACAATGCAGCATCGCATATCGTCCAATATTCATGTGCAGCTAACTAACTTCTTGTCCGTTGACATTTTGTCCTCGATTTTTGAGACCGTTTTTGTTGTATGAAGATACGTGGGTGTGGATTTATTTAAGCTGGTAAGTGAATTTAAGTGTAAGTAATGTAAGTGCCTGTAAGTTTCTTTCAAAATGACGTATGAAGTACTACAAAATCAAAAAATGTCACTTCCTATGCATATTATTGCGCATGCTGTTTATATTGAAGTTAAGTAATAGTTTGTAGACTAAAAAAGTGCGATAATTAATTTTGAAATTTCAAAAAATATTTTTTGTAATTGCCCCGTTTACGCAGGTTAAAAATACACTAATTGTCGTTTTTGGTCGCGAAATTTTTGTGGGCCGGCCCATTTACACAGGTTAGGAAATAGAAAATCCGGAAAATGGGAAATTTGTATGTACGCTTTACGTTTCAGACAATTTCCTACAATTTTGAAAATTTTGCCTCAACTTGTACGTTTCGTGGTCAATAGGAATAAAAGAACTTTTTTTTGCTCTAGCGAATTTATGGTAAGCGATAACCTCTTTTGTTTGTTCCATGAAAAAAAAAAACTTCAAGGGCGGCAAAATTTATCTCGCACACTAGTTAATTTTATATAGAACCGGCACTGGGTTCATGTCTCCTAAGAAAGTTGGTTAACGTATGCATAATTATGTATATATAAATGTGGTAGCAGGCAGTATTTCTACATAAGTACATTGAAGTCAGTCGCTGAATTAAACTTATAGTAGGTGTTCGGATTTGTTGTACAATGCATATAATGTTACGTTAATATATATACCAGATACCTAAATAAAAGAGATATAACATCGTGAGTAATATGTAGTATAAGATATGTACACGAATACAAAATAATAATTTGAATATTGTAAAATAGTTACCTATATATTGTTATTACATAGTATGGTATATACTTACACCATCAAGCAATGGATACAAAATATTCTGTATTATAAAATTGCTATGGCAATCTATCAGAAATTGGGAAAGAGATTACAGTGGGTTGCCACATTTGTGAAATGAAAAAAAAAAAATAACAAATTATAATAAAATAATGATTTTTTTTATTGTTCAGCAACCCAATTTACAGAGTATAGTTAAAGCTATTGATCTGATATCTATAAGCTTCAATCATAGTTGAGAATACAGCGATGTTTCTAGCGAATTTCTTGAAATTTCAAAATAATTGTAAAGAGACGGTTAGTCAAGTCACTTTAGGAAGTTCTGTGTTTAAGTGATAATCATTTTGAAATGCGATTGCTTGTTGAAATCAATGAGAACAAAAAATTAATATGATATTATAATATATTCTGTCAAGGTTTGATTATTTAATTTGATTTTTTAGTTTCTGTTTGTATTTCTATTTGAATTTTTTGTAGTTTTTAGTTTATATTATTAGATAAATCAATATAAAGGATGGCAAAATACAATAAAGGTACATAATTATTTAAAGAAAACAAGAGTTTGATTAAATCAGCCAACCCTAATTTCATTTTCTTTGTTCTTTTAAATTATTTTCATGTTATTTACATTTAGCCACTATAAGTTAGAAAACAGTTTCTCCAAAGGAAACTCAGAGGCTAAAAGCCGTATCTGCAAAAAAAAAAAACTGTAAGTTTCCTAGCCTTGGTACAAATACAAACATTAAAAGATGCAAATTTTCACCAAAGATTTTGGTTTCTATGATAAATATTGATAAATCGTTGAATGAGTTATTTTCAAAGCATAACATTTATTGTCTATATTGCATCATAAATATTGCCCAAAGAATCTTTTTAATTGATACCTATTTTACAAAATCTTAAAAACAATTGCAATATTTGATTATTATTTTTAAAACCATAAAATTAAATAACTTAAATCAAATGTAAAATTATTAAAAATATTTTTCAAGCATAATTTTCAATAAAGTGATTCTGTTAATAATAATTAGTATAAAATATATTTAAGCTTATGTTCTCAACGGCAAAATTTATTTTATTTAATAATAATGTTTCAAAAGAATGAGGTAAGAAGAATACACGATTTTATATAGTCATGTTATTTTAGTGAAACGATCATTAACAATTATTACCATCAATTATTAATAAGGATAACAACGTAATCAACCACTGGCAAATAGGGTATTTTCTTTGACTAATTTTTATATAAATATTATTTAGCTGCAAATAAATACCGAAACGAAGTGGATAATATCACACGTCTTACCATAGAACGTATATTGAAATGTAGGTAGAATTATCTAATATTATAAATTCATGTCTCATAATATCACGTTCCAATTTACATGATTTATGTCCCCAATGGATATACGACAACATAGATTTTAAAATATTATATTGTAATATGAAAACAGAACCGTAAACCATAAACCATCAGAAAAGAAAATATAAATATTATAATCGCTATTTCGAAGTCATTGTCATATAGAAAGTATATGTAAAAACATAAACGCGACTACATTATGTGTATAATTATTAATATTATTGTTATGCATAATGAGATTCCTTCGTCGTAATGAAAAATTCTCATTGTCATAAATAAAATGAGATGTATATATGCCAAAAAATACTATAAATCATATGGTGTGTGCGTAGGTATGTGTAGGATTTATTTATTTTTTTTCTATATTTATTTATTTATTTATTTATTTCCATATGATTACACAGATGAACCAGAAATGAAAAATGTTTAGAATGCAAGTCCGAAGCATTGATTAACTTACGCAATTTCTGTTAGTGAACTTTTTTATAGACAAAAAAAATTGTGATAAATGACACAATAATATTTCCAAGAAACAAATGTCTTAATTATTACTTTTTTCTTTTTTGCTTTACATTCAAAAATAACCTACTTTATGTATCAAACTCCATATTAATAATAATTAAAACAAATTTAAGTTAACACAATCAGCTATGTGAATAGCACCTAAGATGTTATTCAATAATGTAATGCTTTTGGTTGCTATATCGATAACAATAGTCGCGTGCGATAAAAATGGTTTAATCAGATGTTTTATTAAATGTGACATTAAAGTTAACAAATATATGTTTACTTTAAGTGTTTATTATTAATTTTTTTTTTGCTGTAAATTTAACATTTACGTATTTACAAACATCATATTATAATATACATATACGTACACAATACACTGTGTACTGTGCTGCATGCAATATGAAATAATAAAAATGAAAATTTCCAATATATATTTTGTTATATTAATAATCTTCTTACATTTCTGGGATTTTAATATATATTTTATCTTATAATATTTATAATATCTTATGATCGTTGATAAGAAGCTTATTTGTTGATTCTATCAACGCCTACGAAAATTATCATTATATCATTTTCAGTCAGAAATTAATCTATGTCTATCTGTATTTATTTTCTCCACACAAATCCAATTGTATCCCAATAAGCAATTTTTGATTTGATTATTATTATTAATATTTAGTTTAAAAATGATTTGTATATCGGTACCATAAATTACCGTCCATAGTCTGAAAATGGTCTAAAAAGTAGTCTACTTGCCTTTTAAATCAAGTCTAATATCAGTATATATAGCGGTTATATATACTAAGATTATTTGTTAATTACGTCGTAAGTAGTACCTATTTAAGTAATTGGATATAAATGAGGAATATATTAGTATTGGTATTGGTTCAAAATAGCTTATTATTATTTTTCTTTTAATTTGCTTCGTTTTTAAGTACCTGCTAAATTTATTTCATTCTTTCAAATCATTTAATTTTATGATTGTAAGGAATTAATTAAGTTTGTAGATTTAATCTGAAACTGTGGACTCAAAAGCGATCTCAAACTCAATTCGATGTCGGAACTGTACTTATAATAATTTCATTATCATCTGATATCGAACATCGAAAGAGATATCACATATACATAAATTTCGATGTGATATGCTAATATCGCACATCTTATCTGTACTTAGTTTAAATACCGATTTAATACACACTGAAAAAATAAACACCTTTAAACTAAGGCAGACCGTATATAGCTGTATATAGCTATATGCTGTATGAGTCTAAATTTGCTTACTGGGTAAAAATTGTTACTTTATATACAATATAATAAGATAAAGATTTGCTCATATTGCTTTAAGAAACGTTGTTTTTATTTTTACTTCATTTTTGAAAAAAAAAAAAAATCAAGTACCTATTGATTTAGAATTTTTTTAAATTCATTTTTCCCGCTTTTTTTTTTTGCTTTACAAAAATGAAGTTGTATACCAATCATCAACTTGTTAACCTCATTTTTGAATGATCAGAAATAAATCTTATTTTTGTGTTAAATATTATTCTCGTTATTAATCTAAAAAGAAAAATGGAATAAATTGGAAAATAAAATAATATGAATTAGGTAATAAACTAATTTATTTTTGTTTATGAAATTAATACTGGCCAAAATGAAGTTCTGTTCCAATATAATATTGGTAGCTTGTTTTATTTTTCTTTAAATTTGCTATTTACATATAAGCCGATTTGTATGCTTAAAGTAATTCCTCAATCTCAAAAATAGGTTAATATTTAATTTAGGGTTTCTGCAAATTTAACCAATTCAATTAATAATACACTTTGCGGCTTGTATTTTGTTTGTGTGAATAATACATATGTATAATACGGACAAGTATTTGTGGATAAAATCTATAATCATCATTACTAGATATTTCCATAATCAACATAGGAACAGCAAAACATTATCAAGTTCGAAAGCAAAAAAAAAATAAAAAATAACAATGATAGTAATAATAATAATAATAATCAAGAAATCATGTCAATTATGCAAATTCGTTGATTTTTAAAACGCATAATATAATACCCAGATGAAAATAAAACAAAATATATATAAAATACCTACAACTTGTAGTACGTGACTGTATCATTTAATCTAAATAATCTTATTAAATTTTGTGCTATTTTGTTTATACAAAACTTAGAACATTTTTGCGCAAATTATTAATAAAATCTGTTGAAATGTAGGTTTATGGTTCTCTATCTTAAACTGTTACGTTATTTTGTTTTAATTTCGAATGTTTATTTTGGTTTCTTCCATATTGTCGATATGTATAAACATAAACCAGAAAGTTAATACTTACTTTTATGATATGGAAAAGGAAATGAAATATGGATATTAATAAATTGAAAAGCGAGTTTTCCAAAAAAAAAAAAAACATTTTGGATACAGAAAATCTAATTAAGAAACATATTTGTGAGCAACAAGAAATTAATATGTTAATAAAACTGGTTTATTACAATTAAATTAATAAAAATATAATTATGTACTTACTTTCCAATAACTTCATAAAGTTCATAAACATCATCAAATAGCACCTCGTCGTCTGCCATTGTTATTATATTTGTTTAGATTAATTTTAATCCAATAATATTTTTAAAATTATTTATTTAATATGTTTGGTCGCGGTCACCAATCACAATTACTATTGGGTTTTATAATTCTAACAATTTTAAAATTATAATTATTTTACTATATTTTTACTCGGATAATTATTTTATTTTATTCACATTCACAATACCTAATATAATTTCTACTATTTATTTTGTATATTCAAAATTAATATAAGGTACATTAAAATCTATTTATGGCAGACAAATAAAAATGACACACCATTTATTAGTTTATTTTTCTATATATTGTTTATATTTAATTTTGTGGTTTTTTTTCTTACTTCTTTCTTATATTTTTATTTTTATATTTAGCTTATTACAGAGCAATTATTGTATAAAATATATTATGTCTTAAGCCTTTAGGTACTGACAACAGTTGAATTCTTCTTGTTTTGTTTTTCTTTTTTTTTAATTATTATTATTATTATTATTATTTATTATTATTATTTATCTATAATAACTATTTCATTGGTATTTATTTAAAAAATAGAAAAATAATAAGAAAAATTATAAAATACTAAAAATGTAAAAATTAGTAGCGAGTGCACTCCTGACCGCACACTACCAAGTTTACTTTGACACTGAATTTTCCACGTTCCACCAACAAATATATATATAATTTCATCCAGAAAATTTTATATTTGATAGAAGTACAAATATGTTCTGATCACGCAGAGAGCGATGCAGAAATTTTTCCTGTTTTTACTATAATTTTTGCTCCAAAAACACCACTCCACACCACACCACAACCACAGTCTACTTACTGATTTGATATCTCTTATACACTGGCGCACATACACACACACTTGACACAACAACACAATCCACTAAATAAAGTTACGAATGACAGCTCAGGCAAACAGTTTGTTTATATTAACATTTAGGAAAATTATTTAATTTTCCACTTGCTTATAGATATAGATTTGTCAATAGAACGATGACCGATTGTTTGAAGTTTATTATCGGCATAAAATTAAAAGTTGTTAAAAAACAATTTGGAAATCTTTTCAAGGTTTATTGGCGGGTGGGGCAATCTAATATCCTGGGCCAAACAGCTTTCCCGGTTAATATAAAAAACATGGCCGACATACTCCAAATATACAGGAAAATATTCTACCCGCAACCCCACTTGGTTGATGTGTGCTTATTTTCTGTTGGACCTTCGCGAAAATATTTTCGTGTAGTAAACCACCCTAAATCATGCAAAATCAAAATATTGACTATTGACTATATTTGCAATTGAATGACGTTAATTAATTCACAATTGATACACGTACACTCTCATTGAATATTTTTAATACAATTGATAGAAAATTGTGCGGCAATTTATTATATTTTCACGAAAAACATGCAAATTTGTTTGACAACTGGACAACAGACACTGTAATATCGTGAATGAAAAATAAAAAAAAAATTGACATACGAAATGAGAGAGAAATGTTTTTGGCAGAAAATTTTCAAATGTCAAGTTATTTGTAGTGGTACCGCAGAGATGGTGCTGGTTGTAACAACAATTTTTTTCCTTCTTTTTTTATTATTCATTCAGTATGATTCAGTTAAAGCATATAATGTGAAATGTATACCTTTTACCGATTTAAGCGCATACCACACACAAGTTTCTATCAGCTTGAGTTGAAAAAATCACATATGTAGCTCGAAAACTATTTTAATTGAAAATTCAAGATAAAAAAATGTTCATTTTATCAATATATTAATCTTATTTTGAACTCTTCATCCACATGTGATTTGGTACTAATAGTAGAAAGTATTTGTTGATGGATATTTTGTAGTTCCCTGGAGTCATAGGACTAACTCATCCAAAATTGGTGTATAATTTGTATATGTATAGAAATGGAAAGAGATCATTGTAATTTAAATCTTATTTTAATTATCCCAGATTCGCATATGCACAGCGATATTATAAGGCTCATCGCGATGATATTTCTGTCCTCCAGTACAAAATTCAGCTATAAGAGTCTTTGTTTGTCCTCCAGTACTTTAGTCAGCTATACAATTCAGCTATTTATTATTGTGTGGCGATGTGCCTTATACGTAATTTGGAGCCGCTATATATGTATAGTTCGTCTATTATGCCGTGACTTCGCGAATTTCGTCTTCTTCTGCGCATCGTATCAATCTCCGTTAGTTAGAAAAAAAAAATAGAAAATGATGCGCAGAAGCCGCCATTTTAGCCACGGTAAAATAGTTGACTTATATTTGTACCTACCACCTACTTACAAACAGCCATTAGCCAAACCGTCGACTAATTTTTATAATCGTTCTATTGCTACTTGACAACAACGTATCTGACGTCTGGTGGAAAATTTGAAAAAGACGAATTCCCTCGTTAAGCACATAGAAACTATCGCTTGCGGAATAATTTATAAGTGTAATGACATTTAACTCCCCCGTTTAGCGCATAGAAAGTGCTGCCGTCTACAGTCGTTGTCAAGTCCGAATAGGGCAGTAAAGGGTTTGACGGATTTTAAGAGGTTATGTCACTTTGGAGGTGAACAAGATAAAAAATTACGATTTTATTGATAATTTAATTATTTAATCTTATTTATAATTTAAATACAACTAATTTTGATAAAAATACTAGTGAAAAATCATATAGATATATATATATAAGTGTATTTTCCACATAAAACCTCCAAAGCGAAATCTATTTTGACATATAACAATAAAACTGTTAATAATTAATAAAAATTAGATTAATCTAATTATTATTCTAAAGGGTTTGGTTGCTCATGCATTACATTATTGAAAACTGAAAAGTAATTCTCTTCATTCATTTATACATTTTTGAACCGAACGCAATCTTACCTCTACTGAACGATCAATATAAAGTTAGGGCAGTGCTTGACAATTTGTGTTTTGTCTCTTAAAATCAACATTGCATTTAGTTAAATCGTTAAAATATTGCTGAAATAGATAAATAAAATTCGAAAAATTGTCTTAAATTAGAAAATATTGTGAACTAAG
Source organism: Catotricha subobsoleta (assembly GCA_011634745.2). Lineage (NCBI taxonomy): Eukaryota > Metazoa > Arthropoda > Insecta > Diptera > Cecidomyiidae > Catotricha > Catotricha subobsoleta. Next base: position 10,908 of record JAABKK020004908.1, read on the forward strand.
TAAGTAAATTTTAATTGATGCTTTAAAAAAATATAATTAATAGCCTCAGATTAAATTAAATATTGATTTATAAAATTAATGATACTTTAAGGTTGTGTTTTTGCCGCTTATAAATAGAAAAGCAGTTTAATCAGAAAAATGAGCTTAAACGATTCAATTAATCTATTAGACGACAAGGGAAGAATATCAAAAAGAGGACTGATTCGTACAGCAACCCCATTAGCAGATAAATCGGTACATAAAAAATTTAATGAAAATGCAATCTTACCTCGTCAACAAAGGTCAATTATTTTAAACGACAATATTCAGTATATCCCCAATGATGTGTATTTAGCTGAAAAAACATTAGGCAATGAATCAATGTTAACAATTAACTCATATATTAAATTAGATTCCAATATTGTGAATCAAAAGACCGATCAATTGTATGAACATTTTTTGGAATTAGCACAAAGTCGTACAAATGATTCGGAAATTTTCGATACAGTAGAAGATTTCATACAAGCCTGTTCTGATACGTGTGATGAAATTGTTAAGAATGGCGGTCGATTAAATGAAAAAGACATTTTTGATGGTTTTGGATGGTTGAATCAAGAACGAAATACATGGAAGCTATTGCATTGTTTGTATAAAGATAGACTTTTAGGTCAACGATCGATTACAGATGGTAGCGAATCAGATGAATTGTGGTTACATTCGAGCGAAAAAGAAATTATTGATAAGCTTTATGAACAGAATGAAAATTTACGTGAATATCAATTGATTGTCGATTGGTTAGAACAATGTGCATTTCAACAACATGTTGATAAATGTCGTCATTTTATGGATGAAACAATTTCGTGGGAAAATACATTGCATCAATTGCAGAATATTGATAAAACTGTGTTTGGAAGTGATCGACATATTGTTAAAAGTTTAGATCCGGATGCACCATATCGAGAAAAATTGCCTTTGCACGATCTTGATATGGAAGATGAATTAAGAATATCAAAAGAAGTAAGAAAATGATACTCCGGGTTTGTATTGAAAACTTGCAAAAATATATTTTCATGTATTTTTTTCCAGATTTTATTTGAAATACGTCAAGGTCGGCTTGATGAAGCTGGCGCACTCTGTGAACGAGTTGGTCAGTATTGGCGTGCAGCTATATTAGAAGGGTGGAGATTGCATCATGATCCTAATTTTAAAAATTTAGGTCCACCCTCTGAAAAGGTAGTATGACATACAAGAGCATCTAATATTTATAAGCTCATTGAGAATTTTTTTAACATATAAAATTATCTATTTAAATTCACAGTATCCAATCGAAGGAAATTCGCGCCGTGATTTATGGAAGAAATTGGCATGGCAAATGGCTGAAAATAAATCAATGAATGAATACACTCGTGCATATGTCGGTGTATTTTGTGGTCATCTTGAATCGCTTTTAGTTCCATTGAGTACATCATGGTTTGATCTTTTTTGGGCTTATTTAAAAGTTCAAATAGATATACGTGTCGAAAGTGAATTGCGTTCAACTAGCACCCGAAGCTATACAGAGATGCCCCCCAGGTATTGGACTAATAAAATGACGTTGGAGCAAATCTTTGAAGAATTGAATGCACATAAAAATGATTCGGTTCGTTATATAGCCACACATCCAATGACAATTATACAAAAATATCTTATATTAGATGATATACCTGAGATGATGCGGAAAATTGATTCATGGCTAGACAATTTTAAAAATAATGGCCATATGCTTCGTTTCATGACCCATATTGTACTATTTATGAGACAAATTGATCGTCAACATCAAGAAAATATTGCCGATAAAATAATCGAAGCCTACGTTGAATATTTAATAACTGATTCATCGGAACCACCATTAGTTGCATTCTATACATCTACACTACCATCAAAGCTGCAAATTAATTTATATGCAAAGTTTTTGGAGCGCATTCATGAATCATCTGCACGAAAAATAGCTTTGGAAGAAGCATTAAGTTGTGGTTTAGATATTCATGCAATTACTGCTCATACTGTTGATTCGATTCGCAAAAAACAAGTTTCTCTAGATGCTGGTAAACAATTAATGGGTACTATAACCAGTTTGGATGAAGAAAAAATTTCAGCATTAGAATGGTTAACTTTCCAATCAGAACAAAATGGTGAATTATTATGGCAAGCGAATGCTCTGATTCGAAATTTGTTAGCCGAAAGCAAAATTGAATGTGTACGAAAAGCATTTAAGATGATTCCACAAAATACCATACAACAAATTTATGCCAACTATGGTTCAAAAGAAAATTTACCGGCCAGGATTGAATGTAGCATTAAAGAATATTATTGTCATTTAACTTATTTAGCTGCAATTGATGCATACAATGATTGGTTACGATTGTACCACAGTAAACCAAAAGAACCAGAATCTGTTAATATTAATGCAAATTTTACAGAACGTATCGCATCTGAACATAAAGAACAAGCTTATTTAGCTGATGTAGAAAGATGGAATTTAAATCTTTTAGAACAAACACAAGGTACACTTGATATAATTTCTATATTTTTATGATTGATATATATTCTGTTATTAACATGAAATTAACCACAATTTTTCTATTTTAATTTGTGTAGTTACTCGCAATAGCATGTATCATGTTTTGCTTTTTCCGGAGAGGGGCTATTTAGTTGATCCAGATACTGTGCATCCAATACTAGACGAAAATAAAGAATCTATGGAGAATCGTTTTGTTCAACTAGAAGATTTGAGAAAATTATGCATTCCAGAAATTGTTCTTTTGCTTCATAATGTATTACATGCAGCTGGTGACTATAAAGGTGCAGTTAAGCTTGCTGATGATTTAGTATCAGAAAACTTCCAATTATATGCAGTTTATCCAAAGCATAAATTAGCTGAGATTATTGGAAAAATTTCCGAATCCTCACTTGCGCTTATGAATGAGAAAATGGATCCATGGGGTTATAATATCGCCACATAAATTTTAAATGTTTATTTGACTATTACTAAAGTTAAGTTTTCTTTTTTTTTTTTTTAATGTTCAATATAGTTTTGCAAAGAATTCATTACACAATCAAATATTATAAGTAATTGAGATTAAAAATCAAATGGCTTATTATGTTCATGATTTACTTAAATGGATTAATTTTTTTTTTCAAATAAAATATAAAATAAGTAAGATGTGTTTTTATTTCTTTTTTTTTTCTTTATTAATAATTTTTTTTTCATATTTTTATATTTTTTTATTTTGACATTTCTTTTTATTGTTACAATATACAGTTTTTGAAGTAGTTTTTCTACGGTTCGAAAACTAAAATTAATTTCAAGGTACATTTAACCAGGTATTCTGTTCCACGAGTAACAAAATTATTATTTACTAAACAACAAAAAAATAAAATAAAATAATAATAATAATAATAATACAAGAATTTCATATATATTCTTAACAGTACAAAAGGAATTATGATTTCTGTTATCTATAACTAGAGTTTTTAGTTTATTATTCGACAAAAAAAAAAGTTTGTTTGTTTGTTTTTAATATAGAATAGCTCTTCTTCTATTTAAAATCTAATTTTTTATAAATATATATGTATATACTATATTATATACGCACAGCCGCAAACATACACACTCATCATTATAGTTCATACATCAGTTAACAAAAAAAAAAAAAATAGTAAGATTTATGAATAAAAAATATATATCTATAAACAATAATATGAATTAAAAAAGTGAACATATTGTATTATATAACTTAAATATTAAAAAAAAAAAAAAAAAAAAAAAGAGAAAAGAAGAAAATAAATCAATATATTATAGCACCTAATTATTATCAATATTTAATGAAAACGCATCTAACAGTCTAGAACTATCCTGTTTCTGTTTATATTAAAGATATTTGCGTCAAAAATTCAATGTCAAGGTCAAGAGGTATAATCAATCCAAGGGATAAAAGATGTATTGGTAGAAAGATTACACTTATGATTCGATCATCATAAAGGATTTTCTGTATAAAATGCATTACAAAATGAGAGCATATTGTATGAATTTAACTTGATTCAAATATTGACGATTTCTATACCTAATCCAAACTGAATTTATATAGTTTTTTTTTTTTTTTTGTATTAATTTTCATTTTTTATTCTCCCAATCTTATTTCTACCAAAAATTCTTTATATATTTATGGTTTTATCTAATGAAATTCCACAAAAAAAAAAATATATATTTAAAATTTGTACCGAAAATCTCATACTTACAAAGATATTTCTAGTTATATAGAAACTTAAATGTGCGACAAAATTGTTTTGAAAATAATTTTCAAACCGTTAAGCGTTCGATATTCACATAACCGCTCACCTGAAAAAACTTTACATAAATGACTTAAAAGATAATTAAAAATAATTTCTGCCTGATAAAAATACAATTCAAAAATTAGAATAATTAAACCTATAGTAGTAAATGAATCTTATTATTTATAAGTATAAAAGTCTCGGCATTTATTTAAAATTTACTATTTTTGCAATTATTATGATTCTTATTTATCATATATGTTTAGTAAAGAATCTATTTAATATATTTACGCATATTTTTCGTGCTTGAATTTTATCAATTTTATAAAATTGTTTTTTTTTTCTCTGTTAACCATGTCTAATAAACTATTTTATATTCTAATGTGATTAGAAAAATTGTTCCGAAATTTTTTAGAAACTTAATTTAAAAAATAAAAAAATTATAAAAGAAATATGTATTTGTAGAAATATTTTTGATAAAAGTTCAATTAAAAAAAACAAAAAAAAATGAAAAACTAAGTGTAACGTTAAGTAAACAAAATCACTAAAGGTAATTCATTAAACGTGTTAAATCTCGTTAAATGCGGTAAAAGTTTAACACAAATTCTAAATCTGTCTGATTCTGATCTGATTCTTAGCGAAATTTAAATAAATTTAACGCATTTAACGCATTTAAATATATATTACATGAATACCCTTAGCGTCCCTTACTATATAAGCTTGTAAACAAAAATAATGCTTTACAAAATCAACTTGTAATTTATTCGGTCCACATATAAATGTTAAAAAGAATGTCTATTTTCATCACAGCATTTCCTAATGTCATTGTAAATTTGTAATTATTTTTGATAACATAAATAAATAATTTTTTAAACTTATGAAGTTGAAAATTGTTTCAAATATCAACTAATTTTAAAATCTATTAAATATAATTCTTTGTAAATTAAATATTGACGAGGAAAAATGTCACTGAGAAATTTGAAAAAGGGTAAAAAAAAAAGAAAAGAAAACGGTCTTAATTTGAATTAATTGCGGTTTGTTAAGCTGGGGAAATGTTACATAAACAAGTGAATTATGAACTAGAAAGTTTATTTGATTTTGAAACACAACCAAAATATTGTGCAGTTTTCATTGATTGAAATGTTAGCAGTCATAGTTTTTTTTCTTATTGGATGTTCTTTGAATGGTAATCAATAGAAAAATTGGTAAATTATATGAAAAAGAATTATTATACAAAGAAAATCTGTGACTGAGCAATTTTTTGTTGTTGTCTTGAATTGAGCGATAGAACAATAAGTTCGAAATTACAAATATTCGAATTACATTATATTATTATTTTTTTTCAATTTGTATTTAAATATGTTGCTATTGGGTTTATAAATAGAATTGATGTTCAAATTCAACTCTGAGATTAATTTATATTTACATAATATTGGTAATTGAGACTTCACATATAGTAAATGGAATAATCTGTAATAAAATTGCAGAATTTCTAAAAAATAAAATGAAACTAAAAGTGTTAATATTTGTGACGTGGTTTAAGTAAGCTTATTGAAATTTTTTATTTGCATGGAAATTAATTGAAACAAGAAAAGGAGAAGAATAGTGAAATTACCAATATTAGATTTTAGATTATTTTATACTTTTTTTTTTATGAATATTTCTATAGTTCCGTATTCATTTAATGTTATATATTAACGTAAAATTGTCTTCCTATTGTTTACTTAATCAACAATATGATACGTGGTCAGCGTCAAAAATTTATCTCTATAACCATACTATTATTGGTGAACAAAATATTTTATTATTAAATTAAAACTAATAGCAGCATCAGCAGCAGGAGAAGAAGAAGCCATCAATGTTATTAATTTGGTAACATCATCTGTGCCCCATCAGCTACCATCTGAACTATTGCTGTTTCCATTTTCCAAATCTGGTAAGGATGCAACACGTCGATTATAAGGACAACGTCTTGTATTCGTTTTTGAACGAAAGCTGTTTTTCCTTGGATTTGATGAACTGGATGGTAGCAAAGTTAACAAATCTTGCAGATCATTAATCGTGTAGTCTGGTTTAATTAAAACATTGTTTGAAGTAGCCAAAGCATTTATGTCGCCATTTAATGGTATTAATGGTATCCAAATAGTTCCCCCTAATTTTGCTTCTATTCCACCCTGTTTTTCGATTATTTTGGAAGGAAATTTATTAGCATAAACATATTTTTTTTGTATTTTTACACTAAGAAAGAGTAAACTTTTTACAAAATCTTGACTGATCTTGAGATGTGAGGTTGATTACTCTTTTATTTTTCATTAAGCATAGGTAAATAAATTCTCACGTGTCTATCACAAATTTCTTATATTTAGAAAGATAAGTTATTTTGTGTAAAAATAAATGTAAAAAATTAAATAAATATCATTTTTGGTTTCTTGGTTTGGTTTGGTTTGGTTTTGTTTTATTTTTTTTTTTTTTTGGTTTGTTTGTTTGTTTTTTTTTTTTTGCTTTTTTTTTCTTGGTTTGTTTATTTTATTTTTTTTTTAAAATGAAAGTGAGATTACCCAAAAGTGATCCGCACTGCTAAAAACATATTACCTACCTGCCAATCTGCGACAGTGTAACCTACCTGAATATCTGTTTCTAATTTGTCGCCAATCATTACACAATTTAATGGTTCTACTCCTAAATAATTGCATGCAGCGAAGAAAATATGCTGATTTGGTTTTTCCCACGGTAAATCAGCCGAAACTAAAATACAATCGAAATATTTGTTCAAATTCAACCGATGAATTTTCTCCCATTGAGCATTTGATGGACCATTTGTTATAATTGCCAACAAATAACATTGACGAAGTGACTGTAACAAAGTAACAATTTCTGGTGTCAAATCAAGATACTTATATCTAAGTTCAAGCCAAATTTGATAAATATCATTTGCGAGATGTTTGTGTGTCTCAGGCAATGCTTGGAACCACAAATGTTGACGCCATGTGTCTAGCGGAACGTCTGGATTGTCTGGCAATCGTCTAAATGTTCGCAAAAATGTTGATGTACTTTGAATTGCTACGTCACGGGGCAATGCATGCTGTGTATGAAGTAGATCTGTTAGCTGAAATAAATGAAATTTCTATAATGTCATTGTAATATTTAACCTTATTTTTAAAATATTTATTTAAATAATATTCTGCTTTCATCAATCTAAACCACACCTTTAAAATAAAATTAGTTTCTCTCGAACTTTCTGCTATATTCCATTTAAATTTTCATTTTAAATTCGAACATATACAAAATAAAAAATATTACATTATAATATAGAAAATCTACTACTCGCAAGTCATCCCAGTGTTAATAATAAATTTTTAACACAAATAAACAATTAACATGGCTAATATATAATCTAATAATAGTAATCATTTTCTATCCAACGTTGCCAAAATATAAAACAGTTGAATTATTTAAAAATGTATAAAACTACGAATAAATAAAAATGCGTGTTCATTTTCAAGACTCCCACATATTGTGTTCAATGATTTCTATCCATCTATTTAGTATTATCATGATGCGATAATTCTTGGTCGTTAATAAATATATAATAAATATAAAAATAAAGATAGTTATCTACTTAAGAAAAATTATTAAATAATATGTTGGTTGATAGTGCGTCAAATTTAATGTGAAAATTTTCACACTTGTTGTTTTGAACTTTGGTTTCGTCATTACTAAATTATCCAGAGCTAAAGAAATATTTGTTTTGAATGGATATTCTCTTGAAATATATGCGAATTATCTATGATCAATGTGATATCATACATCTATACTTAGTATTTTCAAATTTTTCATTTTTGTTTATTCTACAAATTTTAATTTTGTTGTTTACTTACTTAAACATCGGTATAGAATAAATATTACAATTAAATTTTGCATACTCATCAATAAAAATTATCATTTTAGAAATATATTGCCTCTGTACATTTATTTTAACTTTATACAAATATATTAAACGAGTAATAAAAAGAAAAAAAAAATAGAATGGATTTGTATTTATTTAAAATATGTATGTATAAATATTTTCCGTGTTTTCATTTCTGTAATTTCATCAAGGTTTTTATATTTTCAATAGTGCCATTCATTTATAGTATACATATGTACGAAGGATATGTAAGGAAAATCGCTGGTAATATATTAGGCGTTTTCTTTTGGCACCATTTTCTTGCTCATGATCTTGATAAATAAATTTATTACATATACTGTAGTATTTACATGTCAAATCATCAAATAATTTGTGCATATTGTATAAATAAATTGCCTAAATTTTTGTCAAATATAACCAAATTCTGTGATACATATTAATACTTACAGAACAGTATATATAAGCAAAAGCCAAAAGCATATATGTTTATCCAGAACAAGAGCAAAAAAAAAAAAATTCCAAAAGAAAACGACTATTATTTATGTTGTCAAATATTCTTCAAGTCAGTGTAGATGATTAGATTCCTATATTAATGACAATCCAACTTTATAGTTCTCAGATTATCTTTTCTTTTACATTTTTTAAAATAATAACTTTCAACCGATCTTTTTTTACTCTTAAATTGCACCATCAACATCTAGTTTACAGCAGTTCTCTCGTCTATTACTTCTCTGCAATTGAAAGTGCTGATCGTGCACATATTTGCATATTTCATCCATTAAAAATATATTCAACAATAAAATAATAACCTAACAGATATTGTATTTTCAAGTATAAATGTGAAACCTAATCCAAATATTAATTTCATTAATTTGTTATGACTCAAAGAAGAAATATATTTATTAATTAATAAAAAGGGCTACACATTTTCCATGTGATTTAATGAAAATTCAACGTGTATTTGTATATAAATTCTAAATTTCCTAAGTGAAAATATTAAATCATGATTATATTTAGAGATTCTTAAGTAAATTTATTTTAATATTATTTTTTTCTGTATTTTACATTTATTTCTGAGTTAATATGTGACTGAACAACAATTTCACTGCACTGTAAAAATATTTGATATTTGAATTTAAAGCAGCATTGATTGTATGTATTTCTGAGAATGTGGAAAAAAAGAAATAAAACTGTGCTATTAATATGAAAATACATCAACAATGAATGATAATCAAATTCGTTTTCGATGCCACAAAAAAAATATATACCAAAAACAAAATTGTATTATTAGAAAAATGAAATATTTTCAATTAGAGACGTAGGTAGTATTTTTAGAATATTTTCAGTAAATGACATGCAACACAAGTGTTTCTAGAGAGTGTAAAGTAAAGTAAAAATAAAAATCTAAAACGAACAAACAATTTAGAAAAGAAAGAAAACAGATTGTTTCATTTCTTCTATTTCTCAAGCAAGTCCAACAATTTAAATTCTATTAAGTATAGAATATATGAATGAGTAATAAAAACCAAAAATAAAATTAAATTGAAAGGCAGGCGATCTTTTATTTTTTTTTTTTTTGTGTTACACATTGGTACGTATTTATTAAATAAAAAAAAAGAACGAAATTATTTTTTTTCCTTTTTTTTGTTTTTTTTGTTTTACAAATATATTGTGAATAGTAAAAAAAAATTAATTTATTGCAATATATTAATTAATAAAGAAAACGAAAAAAAAAGAAATTGTATATTATGTATTATGATTTTGTTTAAATTACTTTATATATTATGAATGTAAATAATAATTAATAGTTGTTGTTTTTAGTCTCCAAATAGTTTTTTGCCCAATTCCATCAAACGATGATTTCTGCAAACGCGAAGAGCATCAGCCTTTTTAAGAACACCAGCAACATTTGAATTAGCACCAACTAATTGACACAAGAAGTCTTCGTAGGCTGACTTAACGTTTGGCGGCAATGTACCAATTTTAACTTTCTTTAATGTTTCAATAATACCTTCAGCCCAACCACTTTCCAACGCAAATTCGGAGATCCATGGGATTGGTGCTAAAATACCGCTCATTGTTTGCATTCCTAAAAACCATAATTCAACAATTTCATTCCAATGTTCTTTATATGCCATTGAAACGACCAATGCAGTTGGATCATTTGATTCATCCACAATGTATGCATCCCATAAGAAACGAATTGTCGCTTGAATATAACGACAAATTGTGAAGTCATTTTTCTTCACTTTTTTCGCATGTTGTTTCAGTAATAAGAGACCTAAAATGGCTAAATGTCCATGCATTACCAAATTCTCAGGTATATCCTTTAAAGTAGGTAAATTTTCGAATATAAATTGTAATAGTTTGTCAAATAGTTCGCTGTCTTCAACAATTTTAACTTCCAAAACGGTTAAATTCATGAAAATGTTACACAAACTAACAATAGCTGATCGAGCATCTTTCATTTCCTCAAGTTGTTTCGGTGTGAGAACTGGATCAGGTTCATTCATACGTTTTAATCGTTCAGCTCTTGGAATTGGTGGTTTTTTGTAATGAGCAATAGAAAAGTAAAATTCAAGTGATTCAAATAAAACTTCATCTTGCTTCTGCTGAAAAAGAATTTGTCTGGCTTTATCTTCAACAGCTAAATGACAAAGAGCTGGCATCATAATTCGAAGAACATCAGCTGGACGTTCACCAGGAAGCTTTTCGGTATGAAAGTTTTTTAATTCTCTAAATGTACTGTTCGCCAAACTAAATATAAATGGTAATATTTGATAAACAGCTGGACGCATCGCTGATGTTTCCTGTGCCAACCAAGATGTTAATACACGAACCATGGCACATGCAAATGCACGGTCTTTTCCAGCTAATGAGTCCTTTGCCTTATCCTTGTCAAGTTTTATTAAAACAGACATGACAGCATTAAATGCACCTTTAAGTGCTGTATAGATTTGTTGTTTTTCTTTTTGCTCTAAATCAAGTTGATCAGTCGCCATATAATTAATTGAGAGTTCCAAGACAATGAAACACGAAGTAATTAAATCACCATTTGATGTGGCTTGCTTGAAACTTTTTTCATCCATTTGCATACGAACTTCAATGGCAGCTAATTGCAATAGCAGTAAAAAGAATTTCTTTGGATCATCGACATCGTTTAAAGTCCACTCAATACCTAGTATATCAACAGCTTGCCCAGCAAGCTTCAAAGCTGGATCACGTTGGTTTTTACCAATTTTACTTTTTAAAATATCATTTAAACCTTTGAAAATACTTTCAGGCCAAATTTCTTCCGTTAAATTTTTCGCTACAATATCTCGTCTACAATTAAATAATAACGATGCCAAAATATTACACAAATCAAATTTACGTTCCGTATGATCGGTTTCAAAATCCAAACAGATTCGTTGAATTAATGCATTAAATGGTTTTGGATCCTCTGGCCATGCAACCGAACCAAATTTATTAGACAGTGTAACCAATAAATTTAAGGCTTCATCCGTTTGAAAACTCTGTTGTGAATAGATTTGCGAAAATTTGGCAATAGCACCAGTATCAAGCAATGCTTTTTGTCCAGGTTCATAGCTAGCAATTGCTTGTAAGCAACTATAAGCTTCACTAACTATAATCAAATTATCATCATAATCTTCATCATCAGCGGTCTGTACAATATCAAGAAAAACGGGAATATTTTCCAGCATCTCCTTGTGCGTTGCAAGTTCTTCTTCTTGACAGAAACATGTTAAAATGGATAAAGCAACACTTTTATACACTGCCGGTGGACAATCATCGGGTACATTATCATTTTTAAGTAACTTCTTTAAGAACTTAAATCCAATCGCTTCAAATAGTGCAAGCTTTGCAGCTGATGTACAATCTTTTCCTTTCACTAATTTTGTAACCATAAACAGTGCTGCAAATTTTTGCGTATCATCTTTCGATTGTTTTAAAATTTCAATGCATTTTTTAACTGGTTCTGATATGGTCTTGTCCGACATTTTTACCAGAACAAAAAAATTCCTTCGCACACAATTTCACACAACGTCACCGGACAAAAATATATTTTCTTTTAATTACGTAAAATAAATGTTGAACACACACGATTTGCGCCAACTAATTTCTCTGAATTCAAGTCTACGACTGATTTTAATAACTAAATATTTTCTTTCAATTTCAATCGGTTATGTCGTTGCTGAATGTGACCAATTTGTAATCTACTAAATGTATATACAAAACGTTGAATTGAAGCTCCCTTTCCTGTGCTCAATGTGCCGACTTGTGATATATATTGAATGTATCAATGTTTAAAATTAGATGTATAACCCAGTCTAAATCTGGAAATGATTCGCCTCTCCAGAGCACCAACACTTAGCGATTACAAACGAAATATACACGACGTGTTTGTGCAACAAAACATATAAATTTAATTACATAGTCATGTTTTGCTTTTTTTTTTTTCACTGGCTTTCGGCTTACAAATGATCAGAAATAAAGTTAAACAAAAAAAAACAAAATTATAAAAATTGTCTATTTATATTGATTTCATTCGCGCGATACACAGAAATTATTTAAGGTTAGGAAAATGTTTTTTTCACCAATTTATTGAATTTTAATTTGTAGTCGAAAAATTTATTTCATCACAGTTCAAACTATAAATAGTAAAATAATTACATTTATTTATGGGTAAACTTTAGATAATTTATCGTTTTTTATTACATTTTTAATGTTAACTTTTAAACGAAATGAATTCGCGTACAATATATGATTTTTTTTATATTGCTCGTATATAATATTCTCATTATGGAATGGTACGCGTGCACCGTGCGTCAAGTCATGTTATATGACGAAATACAGAGAAGTAAAACCTAAAGTGGTCGTGCTCTGCTCATGTGACATCATAGATAAATTTTTGTTGCTTGTGCTTGTTTACTTTGTTGTTTGTTGATTGATAAAAAGTAGTTATGATAAAATATTAATTAAAACTGATTTATGGACAAAATATTGGTATTTTTATGTTTTTGTCTAAATAAACTATGAGATAAAACCCATCATTAATTTTAAAATATATTTATGTAAATTATTATCGGTTTGTATGTAATATACTTATTTGAACCTTGGTCTTTACCATAGCTTTACATTATTGACTTCAGATAAACATTGTGAAACAAAGAATTATTTCGTCTTTGTTAAAATACTTTCTCATATTGTCTCGCGTTCCACTTTTTATGCGAGACATATTTAATTTATATTAATTTATTGTTTCTGATGGTCTTTGTATATTTTATTTATTTATTTATTTATTTTTGAAAAAATAAATTATTAAAACAAAATACTAAAAGAAAAAGAAAAAGTTATCAATAACTCGTTATAAATTTCAGATTGTAGCACGCTACGATTTCGTGAAATGGTCTTGAAATGATTGGAAAATTCTATAAAAAAGCATAGAAAATTCATGTTTAAATTTATTTTTATTAGAAGATTACTAACAAATATTATATTAAACTTAAAAATTATTGAACTAGCCTTTACGGTTAAAATATAGCATTTACGAACTTTATTGTAGTGAATGTTAACCCTTATTATCGGTTCAGGCAGATATTTAAAACGTATTTAACAAATTTAATTAATGCAAATTTTGTTTTTTTTTTGTTTATATAATAAAACATTAGAAGAAAAAAAAAACAAAAATGCTGATATGTTAATTGGTATGGAATGGAATTTTCCAATACGCCTAACTTTAAAAATGATAATTTACGTGCAAAATATTTTTGTTTTTCGCTTTCCTACTAGATACAAAAATAATATAAACTGACTAGGAAGGAAGTGTGACATTGTATGAACATGACTAATAAAAATATGAGTCAAGGTTAAGTATGTCAGATCTCACTCAAACTTTTAATTCAGGTGTAACTTCTACTTAAATGAATAATAAAACATTTCAATTCCAATCGCACATATGTTTTTACAGATTTTCTTTTTAAATAATCTAAAAAATTAATGAAAATAAATAAAAAAAAAAAACTAGTTACAAAACAAGTCTTTAAACTCTGTCTAAATAGTAATATATCTAAGCACATAACCTGTATGATGTAAATTTGTACAGCGTAATGAAAAGAAAAATCGACAATGTATTATTTAGAATTTCAAAGAAAAAAAATGATATATATACAGTACTTTATACAATAAATCGAAATGTAGGTACCAATCTTATGTTATGTAAACACGTTTATATCATTGATCACGCGTCACAGTTGTTAAATGCAATAAAAATCACGGAAAAAAAAGAAAAAATAATTACCTTATTACAAGCTTTTGTATCACCTTTCCTTGTTGGTATCAATGTATTGTCCATGTCGAAAAATATAGTTGAAATTTGTTTTGATGGATGTTTAAAAATACTTTTTATTTTATTTGCTGTCATATCTAATTTATTATAAACAATTTTATATATAAATGATTTGATAATTATTATTTGTATTCAAGTATATAAATTTTTTATTAATTTAAAGTAATATATGTTTATAGAAAAAGATTTTTTTTAGAGCTGCTGTACGTAGGAAGCGATTACCACTAAATCACACACTGACAAAATTTCAATGACATTTTATAACTTTTCCTCATATTGTAAACGTCATTGAATAGTGAAAAAATGGATGCAGGGGTTTTCGAATAAATTATTAATTCCAATAATATCCGCAAGGTTTCTTAATCATAGACATAATTTTCAGTATCTTAATATTAGAATTATCATAGACAAAATTATGTAGACCGCTCTTATCAAATAATATCTTGTAAGTTAAATACCATTCAATTTAGTAATAATACTTGGAGTACGTACACACACAATGGTAACTATAGTTAATGGTAAGAGTAAGTACAGTAGATGATAACAATCTAAGTTGCGTACACACACAAAAACAAAAGAATTAAATTTGACAAGTGTCAATTTTATATCTACCACTACCATCCACTTTACAATAGTTAAGTGTACACACTAGATAGTTACCATTTACTATAGTTATCTTTTACCATCAACTATGGTAACTATAACTACAGAAAAAAGGAGTAGTTATCATTCCTTATAGTTATCATCCATTTTACTATAGTTAAGTGTACACACAGGATGGTTATCATCAACTATAGTTACCATTGTGTGTGAACGTACTCTAAGGGTTATATTTATTTTGTGGCTCTGATTTAAACGATCTTTGAAAACATGAATATTGTTTGGCTAAAATAATGAAAATTAGTGCCGAGAATATACAAAATTGTACCGAAAATATGGGATTGGTCTAGTGGGTTCAGGCATGCGTTACTGGATATATTATATGCCTAAAAAATGATAATTTTTGCTTTACATAATTTATGGATCTTCCCTAACAAGCTGTCAAAGGATAGTAATACCCAAAGATATACACGTTTTTTTAAACGAAACGATTTTCGGTAGAACCAAAGAAAATTATGTTTCCTTTGGTAGAACTTTCGTTCTATTTCTGTCGAACGGCTAATTTAATTCCAATTTGACATTTTTTTTTCATAGAAGTACTAATTATTGCTGATTTAGGAGAAATTATTTATTTAAATATAAAATAAATAAACATTCATTTGTATAGAATATCAGAATTTTTACCGAAAATATGAAAATAGAAAAAAGTGAAGTGATGAGTTTAACTTAATCGAGATAGCGTAATTTCTTAAAACCTAAAAAAGATACTATTTTGTTCAAAATCGAGGTAGGGTAATTCTCTGAAACTTAAAAAACATACTATTTTCT
>JAABKK020004919.1:13459-26875 GCA_011634745.2 Catotricha subobsoleta
GTCCATTTTAGTTAATTTTGATAATACTGACCAAATTCACTCATGGCGTGAAATTTTGTAAATTTACTTCATTTTTGAGAAATTTTAATTTATTGATTTAGTATTTTATTTTATTTTTTGACCAAATCAATTTTTCACACATCCACTGATTTTCATAAGAACCACGAAAATGTGAAACTTTTAGATGAACGCCATTCCTTCTGATGTCATATATTGAATTTTTCTTTATTTTAGAATTTTAGGAATATAGTTTTTTTTTTGCATTTATCGAAGCTTCTAACCAATATAAGTATCTTTAGTATAGCGTACCAAACCCCACTTATTGGGAGTACTTTAAATCGAATGGTGTTATGCTTGAAACTCTAGGACACATTTTTGCTTGGGTTTGGAGGGCTTAAAGTTTGATTTTTTGCCAAAACAAAAGACATATTTGTTTAATTATGTCAAAAAAGCAGCCAATCCATTGGCACAAGCTTCATTTTATTTAATTTTTTATTCAAAAAAGTTTTGATGCAAAAAAAAAATCTTCTCATCCCATCACATCTTTCCACATACCTTTTTTACATCCCATTTGCATTTTACTATCATATCTTCAAAAAATCACTGCCATTCAGAGATCACAGTAGCCTTTGACCTCAAAACTATATCTTTGGTATTTATTTATAAATTTTTGTTACTATGGAAGCAGAAAAACTTTAGTGACCAGAAACTCCCAGACGCAATGTAAAACGAGAAACTAGATCAATGCCATATTTGTTATAGTCTCAGTTATTCTCACAACATAAAACGATTACAATGCTTTATTTAATTGAGAAATCGATAAAATGAAGCAAATCTCTTCCAACGATTTTAATTTATTCAAATATTATTAAATGAATATTAATCTATTATGTCATCAACTTCGAAATGATAATATCTACTAGCAAGTAACAGAAATATATATATTTTAAGCTAAATCAAGGCAATTAAATTTACCACATAAGAAAATAACAAAAGCCAGGATCAGTTTAGTATTTAAGTGCATTTATATATAAAGAAAATAAATGTATGATTTATCTAGATAGAATAGAGAATAAAAAAAAGGCAAACGAAAAACATCATATTATATACTATATTACTATAAATCCAAAATCCTAATAAATGAAAAATTTTCCTGTTTTATTTCGTTTTTTTTTTTTTTCATATTAAAATACACACATATGTTTCGGTTAGGATACATAAAATTGTATTATTTTCCAGGCGGTTATTTCCTTACAATGATCATCATCACCATCATGATTATAGTATTCGCTGACGAATAACACATAGCACAAAAATTCAAACTATGAATAAAAAAAAGTTTTCACCAAGTTTTCGAAAGTTTTATAATGCAACCAAAAAAAAACATATGCAAGTATGATGGTATTAAAATCTTAATAAATATATATAAAATAGAAGAGAAACTATTATTTTTATGGGTTGATCCGTAACTATGTTTATTTTATGTTTAATATACGGCAACAATAAAGCTACGGATTGGAATATGGTGTCCCGTTTATGGACCCTTTTTTCTTTCTTTTTTTTTCTAAATACCTACTTTACAAACTGAAATGTAAGCATGTAATATTCAAATCCAAAAGACTTGTTTTGTTTATGAAAATCAATTTTTAACGAACTTTAAATCAGCCAGTTAAAGAATAAAAACAAATGCCAAGAGATAGTTAGAAGAAAGTAAGACTGAGAGAAAAAAAAACCACTATTTTCAAAATATATACATATAATGATTTGCGTTCTTTGACAGGACAATGCATTTTCATACGGGCCCTGACCATTTAACATAAAAGAAAATAAAAATGATAAATTCATGAATCATTTATTTGAGGCTTAGCTCTTGTCATTATGTAAATATTATAATTGCACATAAGATGTATGCGAGTCAACCGAATATTAAATTTGACCAAAAAAAAAGGAATAGTTGTTATTCTTCTAGTTTTTATTTTCTTGTTGAATTAATTGAAAGAATTTAATTATATGCTATTGTTGTTGTTGTTGTTGTTGTTTATTTTGTTATTGTTATATAAAGTTGATGTCTTGTTCTTTAACATACACATTGTTATAAATTTCATCGAAAAATAATGAATTTTGTTTATCTTTTCAGGTTTTGTCATGATTTTATAGTTTTATATCCTTGTCAATTTAATACTAAGATATATTGGCTAGGAGATATATATATATATATATACTGATGATCCTGATCCGAAACGGGGTATAAAGAGGTCGTGGGACATTTTTTATGATATTTTAATGTATTTTTCAAACTATTAATAGAGAGAGCTAATATATTTTTGGTTGCTGAAACATATGAGCCTCTTCATTCCATATTATTTCAAAGCATTTATGGATATTATGAGTTGTCATCAATTATTATTTTCCCTATTATTCTCTATACGATTAGAAAAACACATTTTTAAAGCAAAAAAGAACTTGTACTATAAGTTGTGACGTGAGTAATCAAAGAAAACTGGAATCACTATAAAGTAACGATTGTTACAGATTTAATTTAAAATTTATGAGTTTCTTTTCCTTTCAATTTTTTAAATGGAATGAAAATATCATATGAATTATATTATCATTATAAGTAGTAGATAGAAAAGTGAATGAGTTTGTATACGTTATATGGTTCAGTGATGTTTATATATATCCATTGCATATGTAAGCTGCTTATATTTAATTTATTGAATGTTAGTAGCGTACTATTTTGATTTTGATAAAGAGCTGACTGGTTTGAATAAAAATATTGTTTTTTTTTTATAGCGTTAAATTTGCGCATAAAGAAAATTGATCATAAATTAATATTGTTGTCGTATGCGATAATATAAAATATTATGTTTAAAAGATGTTAATTAACAATTAATTACGGACACCTAAATACATATAATAATAATATAACAAAAAAAAAAAACTAGATCATTAGAAATCTATTATCTGCGTGATTTCATTAAAACTTACGAATTGAGTTCAGAATATCTTTAAAATGGTTATAAATCTCCTTACTATACTGTGTTCAAATAATATTCTTTTTTTTACGGTCATTCGGTACACAAAAAATATACATAAATATAGGACAGCAAAAAGTAAAAACCGAAAAAAATTTAAATTATCTTCATTTTCTTGATTATCGCAAACCCCAAGAAGTAAACATTGTTATAAAAACCAAATATACTATTCTTGACTCGAGAAAATTACAAGTTTTATGTCATTGCCGTTGACATACAAATATCAAGAGTTGGTTTTTTTGTCACATCTTTTTTTTTTTCGTCGTTGGCAATATAATATGATTGTGTCCAACAGCATACGAAAAAAAAAAATTAAAGACCACTGATGCTTGCTATACGACATATAAACATAACTCTAATATATAGTATTGTATAGAAAACGGCAGCAGATGAGAAGGTATTTCCTTTTGCTGCCTCTGCAACGCGGACATATCCCCCGCTATGTATATTATTATACACACAGTAAAACATGTACTATATATATTGGCGGTGGGTGGTAGAGCAAGTTTTGGGTTATATTCGCTAGGTTTCTCTTCTACCCAGTTCATCTTCTACATCTTCTTCTTCTTCTTCTTATTCACCGAATTGTACAACATTTATGTAGGTATTATATTCTTATAGTTGTTATATATGTAATGGAATATTATAGCCACACATGTGCTTACTGCTTATATGTAGGTTCCATATATGGTTTGAATTTATATTGTATTATAGAATGTAAGTATGAGCACAATATAATAGAATATAGAAAGCGGTGGCGATGAATGTTGAAAGGCATTAGATGGATAGAGGAACTATACGGATATATATATATATATATACATTTTAGGAAGAATAGGTGGTTTATATTTGTAGGAGGCGATGTCAAGGAATGGTGGCGATGATGGTGTATATGCTTGGCTAGAAAGATGGCCACAGGCCACATCACAAATGTGTAAGCAAACGATTGTGAGGGATAGCGATAAAGTTTTGTTCGCTTACTATATTACACGAGGATAAGCATTTATAACAACTATAGATATATTCAACTTACTTACCTTACCTTTAGTATTATATTAAAGGAAATTGAAGTTGAGATTCCCAAATATTTCAAAGTAGGTGTATTGATTGATATACACAAAATACTTATTTTATTTTTATTTATTTTTTTTTTTTGTATTTTTTTCTTCTTTATTTATTTATTATTATTTTATTTTTTTATTTTTTTTTGAAGAACATAGAAAAGAAATAAGATTTTAAGGTGATTGATATATTTTAGTACCTTAGAATACCGAAAACAACTACCTACTAACCAACCAATACATTATATTTAATGTATTATACTTTTTTTTTTCAATTCCAATATTAATACACAAAGAAAATGAAGAAAGTTTTATTTTACCATAAAATAGATGAGATAAAAAGAAAAATACACACGAAAATAGATTTATTGGTAGTACCGCAAAAGAAAAATATCTCATTTATATACTTGAAGATCACGTTAAATGTGTAATTGGACAAATTTCCAAAATTTAAACTAATTCTCTATCGTTTCTATGTACATTGTACACATATTGGGTAAAATTCAATTTACATCACTTGTAAATAGTATGTGTCCGTCCGCGCAATATCCACTTCGACCAAAGTATACCCAAACTAACCCATCCACATATCAACCACCCCATTTGAAACATTTTCCTTCCCCATATAATACCATTTTGAACCGCAGCACATAGAACATTTTCTGAGAAATGGGTTGTAGATGTTAACCACTATATTCAACATATTATAATATATATATTACCTTTACAAAATGTCCAGTTTTATATACCTTCTAACGTCATATATTTCGAGTGTATGTAATATTGTATATTATATGACAATATGTACTTAAAATGTTAATATACATCTAGGCATTCAAATATAATAATACATATATTATATAACCCATATCTAGAATACTTTGCTTGTTAGAATACAGTTAAATATATCTAGCATATTATTATATTTTGTATATAAATGGTGAAATCTTGTGAATTTGTATACAATAGCAGTTGCACGTTTAATATTATGCTATGTTATGTCAAGATTTCTGATATGCTACAAAATTTACTTAACTATGCATTAATATTTAATAGCTAATATTATAGATTTTGAAATTAAGAATTGAAATTATGGTTCATCAATATTTAGCATATATGGACTTTATAGATACTATCTGGACCGGCATAATTATTTATTTATAAATATTTAAGCATAAATTATTTAATATATTTAGTTTTTGTACTTTCGGCTTCTGTGGATCCCAATAAGAATAATCAAAAATAAAAATATATTTTTCAGCGATAACAAAATCAAATTTATAATTATGTCTCAAGATATTTATAAAAGTTTAATTTACTGTAAATTTGTTTACATTTTCGACAGGTTGAACTTAGATGAACCCTGTGCGACTAGGCATTTTTGTCAGTTACTTTTCGCAATAAGAAAATTAATTTGATTTCCATTATTTTCTTCAAGTTGTTGTCAATTAATGACTTTACTTCATATTTGTTTTGTTTGTTTTTTTCTATTTTAATATTAAGTTTGGAAAAAATTTCAGGTTTGAATTGAATTCATATAGAAAGAGAATATAAAAAGAAAATTTGTGCGCCACTGCATAACTGAGTGTCCAAAAAATATCTATACGCGAAATTTTATTCAAAATATCTACCAAAGTTATTTCTAACATATAAAATGTTTATGTATATTTACCAGCCTTGATGCTCTGGGTATTATCAAACAAAATAGCGAGGCAAGAATATCAAAGCAACCCTTGCAAAAGCATTATTATACTGTAGAGATCAGTATACTTACCTTATTCGTTATATGTTCGCTGTGTATAAATGTAGATATAGAATATAAATATATATGTAATATATTTCATGTACCACACCACACCACGTATATACGACTTACATTGTCTATTATATCCCAAACCCAATTTCAGTCCAACATTCAAGCATATATCCTGTCGTGTTGACCCTTGTCTGTCTTACATATCGTCGTATCGTTATACAGCTATATCTCCCCAACATATATATATATGTTTCAAACTTTATATATCCATAACCTCTAGCTACGAATGACGATATCTACATTATATATACGCGACACAAACGCGGTGGTTGTCCAAAAAATGGGTGGTAGGTGGCTTGTTGTGTGATGGGTTTTGAAGTCCATGTACATATCTCTGTGTATAAAGTGTAAGTATACAATTCGCTCTCGGATAGATTAATCGAAACTCATACCATTTGACAATATTCTTATTATACTCCATCCTTGATCAGTCACCCACCCAATTCCCGCGAAGCACTTTGCTTATAGCCTGCCAGTGATGCTGATGTTGCTTTTGTGTATACATATAAGTATTTGAGTTGCTATTCAAGATATCTACTATATATTTATATGTACGATTTTCTACGTTATTATGTTCAATTCTATTCGATATATTCACATCCACATGTGTGTATAACCAAACCGTATTATAAAATATATATTGGAAGGTAGAAGGATATGTACAGAATTTTGAGGTATGTATAAGTAACAGTGAATACACACACTGATATACATTTTATATTGAGAACATTGGATCAATATTTTGAAACTTGACCGTATGGTTTAGGTACACTTACTTATTATATCTATTTGTACATTATATTCCCAACGAATTAATAATATTTTTGTTAAAAAATGCATATCAAGTATGGTTTGCATACAAATTAGAATATACTATTACTAGTAACATAACAAATTTTCAATTATAATAAAAAATTGATAAACCATTGAACTAATGTCAGGATCATCATTAATTCATAAAATGTGCTGTTGAGACATTATTTTCGCATCGCAATACAGGAAAATGTAATATTCACTCCGTTTATTGTACAATAAGTAGAGTTTATATATAATTAGGTTCATATAACCCTAAACGTTTCAAGTAAATTAAACGAAGTAATTAATTTGAACAAATTTACTTTAATTCTTAACAATCAAAGCTATCAAATTGAAATTCAATTGTGGTCAGTGCAACCCTGTACTGGTACTTAGAAATAATAATTTCATTAGAATATTAAAATAAATTTAACAGAATATTTTGTCTTTTTCAATGAACGAGGTTTATACCTACCTACATATTATATCACCATAAAATTCCTTCATTGTCGCTATAAATATGTTTCCATATAAATAATTTTCTAAATATTTGTGTTTCTGCGAAGGGACTAAATTTGAAAGTATAAGCAATTTATAATTTTTTCTATTATATTTAAAAATACGCATCCACAACGAATCCATCACCAATCCAAATATATTCTATACGTACCTGTGTATTACTTTAAATCGTTTAAATACACATCATGCGAATATTCATTTAAAAAAGAAGAAACATAAAAAAGAAATTCCTAACAATATTTTGGTCGCCGTACTCGTTCTAATGTTTTTCTCTTAGTATTAACCACCACCAATCATTTTACTATGACCAAGTTGTATGTTCATTATAAATATTAGTAGATAAATATACAATACATGCGCTGAAATATATTTCTTTTCAACCGTGATTGTTGAAGAGGTTTCAGTTATATTGATGGTCATGGATTTAAAAAACGAACACATCAAAAATGAAAATAAAATAAGATAAATAAATACCGAATGGAATTTAAGATTTGTATAGGAAAGTACCCAGCTACCAAGTGAACCCGCACAATATAATTTATGGCAATTCTTGGAAATTTATGCTGATTTTTTTTTTTTTAAATCCCATCGTGAACAACAACATACACGACCGTATTATATCCTTTTTAAAATCTGAAATTTTGTTGTTGTTGATTTTGTTTTCAGATATTATTAAGCTGCCAGCAGTATTGCAAGGACCCCTGCTTGCGTTTCTTATAAAGCATATTTATTTGTGTGTGGCGGAAAGAACGCGTCAGTTAAAACTTAATGCAAAAAAAAAAAAACTTATATGTGTATCGTTTTGCAAATATGTCCCATGGGGATGTAATATGGATTTTCTCGTAAATGAGAAAGTTTGCAGTTGATTTTTTTCTAAGCCAATTAAAAGCAAAACTAAATTACAACAAATTGAACATATATAGAGTTGACTTTTTGATTCTTTTATTTGACAGAGTTTTGACCAGTGAATTTATCTGTCCACAATAGGGTATGCAGACCATTTTTTATCTCGTTTGAAAAAGCATCGATTGAAATTACAAAAAATCATATTTTTAATCATATTGGTCTCTAGTCCAATATAACGATCGCTCTCTGCCTAATTTCCATTAAATATAAATAAAGTTATGCAAATATCTCCCTTATTAACAACGAAAACATAAACCATTACATGAATCAAAGCAAAAATAATATTTAATAAATTGATTATATAAAGAAAATAATAAGAAATTCGCTGGAATACAGAAAAGTTACTAACTATACATATAAAATGTATAATATTATATTAATTTCTAAACTCTGCAGAGCAAATTTTAATTCAACACCTCTCTTTGACGAATAGAATCAGATTAGAATGTGGAGTAAATTAATAGTTTTTCTTGTTATGTCCTAGTTCACGCCTTACAATAAACTACCAAATTATTAATAATAATAAACGATTCTACGTATTAATGCTACTTATTTTAATTCCATTTAATTACTTCTTGCAAAAGAGCCATAGTTAAATCTTAAATGAATAAATATACATGCTGTGCTATAGAAAACCAGGAAATTTTTGAAAATAATATTAGAAATATGCAGCCTGCTGTGGCTTAAGATTATTTTTGTGAAATTGATTTAATAGTGCTTCGATAGCCTAATTATTTTTTATTTTAAAAAAAAAAAATATTTAAGGAGTAATAATTTTTATACGAACGTCAATATTTCTTTGATAAGTATTGAAAAGTATTCTAACTAGCATGTGATGCATATTTTTCGTTTTCATTCTGATGTCAGAAAATCCAACACCAAAAAAAGGAAAACAATTTAATTTTTTAAAAATATTATATTCCGTGACTGAAAACAAAATCTCATAGAATCGTTATGCGAAAAATGTATTTTTAATGATTTATTTTTAACAATAAAATTTAGCGGTTCGCGTCAACCATAAAACTAAATGACTAAAAATAAATTTCGGGTTAACTCAGCGGTAATTTTCTGAAAACAAGTTTATTTAAACTGTGATTTTTCGATGTACCTATGAATGAATGGATATCCTATCTTTTTTTATTTATTTTTTTTCAATTATACATATAAGCCTTAGATATGAGAACGAATACACAGCAATATAGTAAATATCCCAAAAATTGTGTTCCTTTCGTCCCTTAAAAAAAAAAAAAAATTGAAAATAACAATAAAATAAAAATTATTGAGAAAATAAATATAAAATAAAATGACTGTGTCACGATTTCAGTCACTTAAATTAGTGAAATTTAAACCTTTCATTTAGAAAATATTCAAAAAAGAAATTCTATCTTTGCATTGAAAAAGCAGGTAATGTACTATAAGCGAAAAAAAATCCTTAGCCGGTAGATACCTTTTGTGCAATAAAAATAAAAACCATACACGAAACAAACAATATCATTACAGTGCCAGTAATTGAAAATAATACAGAGTTGATATACGGTGAACCTTCGTTTTTCTATCTATCATATCTCATATCATACATATCCACATATTACTTAATAGAAAATTGAGGAAAAGAAAAAAATTACCCTCAACTTTGTGTTAAAACTTAATTGTAGGGCCACTTTAATAAGGGTAACAATGTATTCGTTCATTATAAATATCACGCATCTAGAATGATTTACTGTCGTGAACTCTTTAAGGGTTCGTTTCTGACATTAAAGGGCCAAAGAAAATATTTTTCATTACAGGTTTTCTATCTATTCTACCTTGATATAATTTTATAATATGTACCTAACTGATCGACGGTACGATGTAGATGGGGGGTACCCTCCGGATAGCTTTCTTATTTCATTTAATTTTTCGTTTCTTTTCTTTGGTAGCTTTGTGTTGTATTAAAAAAAATCTATGTATAGAATGACGTATTTTATTGAACGACATTTTATCCTATCTTTACCTAAATTAAACAGCAAACATTTTAAAACCATTTTTTTTCTTCTTTATAGCATGGAAGACGGTCCCGTCAATTCTAGACATAAAGTAGAGAAGAAAAAAAAATAGTATAAGCAAGAATAATAATGGAAAGGATTATGCACGATGTCGATTGATGAAGGAACTTAATTTGTTTTGTTAGTATAACATTTAATGTTTATTTTTGTTTTGAATATAATTTACAAACCATTTATCGCAGTTATTTTTCATGTTGTTTTTTTTTATTGTTGTGTCGTTGTTGTCGTAAGTTTTCTTCTTTTTTTTTTGTTTTCAGATTGTAAGCTACGCTACGTTCGTTGGTTTGGTTACATGCATGTACATTTATTATAGATATCTGATTTATAAATTAAATATGCGAGAAAAAAGGGGGCATAGTTAAAAACGCGCTTAAGCATTGACATTTGTTTAGGAGTTTTGGTTGATTTGGTGGGTTAATTGTTTTGATTTAAAGGGGTTATAAAGTTGTCGTCTATATGTTATATGTAGGCTCTAGAATAATATTTATCTTTTGTTTTCTTTTCGTTTCGTTTTTTTTTTTGACAGTATTGTCGAATAAATGCCCGCGATGATAACTGAATTTAAATTTGAAATAGATCCCAGAATGATATGAATTTTGAAGTAGGTACAAAAGATATTGCGTGAAAAAACGGTTAACACCATCATAAATTAACTTTCATGAATAAAAATTAAAATATTTATTTGAAATTTTTTCCTTATTGTCCGATACGGTACATCAATTACAACTCTATTTCGAAAAGAATAATTTTTTGTTTGCTTAATAAAGCTACATATTTTTAAATCAAATACGCAGTGAAACACACACCCGCACAATTTTTATAATTTATAAAAATAACTGTAGTTTATTTAAATAGAGCTGATTTTTTTTAAATTCTAGAAACGAAATTCATGTCAGATTCTTAACTATAAGATAAGCATCTGTTTCAAATTTCTTAAAACTATTTAATAAGCACAAATATTTAAATCAAAATGAAATAACATAAAATAATGAGGGTTCCACTCTCTTGGACATTCAATTTTACATTAATTATAGTAGAGGTTTCAAATAAAATTATTTTCTATGAATTCTATTTTATTAATTAAAAATTAATAATACTTTTGGCATCATTTTAATGAAATTAAAGACAGAGAGAACTAATGAACTACAAAATCGCAATTCAAACATATTTCTCAATTCTTTTCAGATTAAATTTTGAATTAAATTTTATAGCATCGCAGGACTCAATTAAGTATAATTCATATTAATGAATATAAATACGATTATATTGACCAGTGAATTAATTTCATTAATTTTATTGGTTTCTTTAATATCTTTTTTATTAATTATATTGTACGCTAATGTTGGAATTTTTTGTATGAAATTAAATTAATATAGAGATATAGTTATAATAACTATAATTTTTGTGAATTAAAAACATGATTTAAATTTAATTTTCTTAATGAAATGATAAATGGCAATGAAATTAATATGATTTAGAATTTAGTGAATGTTCATCTAAGCATAAAATCATGCTCACAAATACACCCAAACGAATATCAATAGAAAAAAAAAACGATATTGAAAATGTTGCGCAACAGTGTACTCTCGAATACACAGTTCGTATATATGTATTTTGACTATTATGACAATCAAAAATATAAACGCCAATACGCGCAAAATAAAATACAATAAAGGTAAAAACTGTGTATACCCGTCACGTAAATATCAAATTATATTTTTTGAACAGTAAAAAGGATCACTTATAAGCGAACGGAGACAAGCAAAAGCCATCAATAGCACTGAAGGAAAAAAAATAAACGGTGAGAAAAAATAAGGAAACAATACAAAAGTATATATATATATATATATGATGTATATATAAACCTATGTATATAGAATATAATATCGTGGATGTTTTCAATGCGTTCAATCAGCCAATATGCAGCTGCCCGCACTTTTGCATTTTCCATTATATTACATTTGTATAAGCACATACACATACAGCCGAGAAAAAAAAACGCACAAACCATATTTTACCTCCTTTTTGCTTCTTTGTAGAACAAATCGAAAATTCGAATAATATATAAAATGAATTTTACCCATATTATTCTTTATTATTGTTATTATATTTTTTTTTTTCTTTAACATTAAACTTGGTTCTGATGCTGCTTCAAATACATATTATCATCGTAAAAAAAATTATATATATATAATATATATCTTCAAAGAGGTAATAAATTGTGTGTGAGCAATGAGCTCTAGCATATAGTACAATAAAGTAATTTAATAGATGAAAACATTTTTAAATTATAAGAAAATATTATAAAAATCTCTTGCGATTTTTATTTTCTATTATTGTTTGTATAATCTTTGCTTCATTTTTTTTCTTCTTTTTTTTTGTTGCGGTTTCAAGGATTTTATGTAATTTTTGGCTGTACCAAATAAATAATAAATTGAGGGTATATAGTAGGAAGTTCATGCAAATTAAAATTATATATCCTAAATTATGCAATTAAATTCGTATAACACGAATAGGCACAAAATAAAGGTTTAAGCGTATGCCGAAATTGAATATATATAAATATTTAAATCAAACATTAACACCCAGATTAAAGAGATGTTATATTTGCTTCGAGATGAATGAATGAAGGCTCTCAATTTATAAATATTTATTGAACTTTTCAAAGGTACATAAATATTGACTATACTGCAAAACAAAATTGTTTGCTGTATTTTCTATTTTGTATTATAATAAGTTATGACCAATCCTTTTCTGATTATATTTGATATTTTGCTACCGAATACAAAATATTTAGGTGAATTTACTATTATTTTAAAATTAATTCTACATTTTGATTTTCATTCGTTTAAAATTTTTCAGTTAAAGCTTGCAAGCAATTTTATTTTAATTTTTTTTTTCTTAAATATTAAAATAAGATATTATATTATATATGTTAGGGTGACAATTTTTTTTTTGAACATTCGAATTTTCGAGGTGCTTATTGTTCCTTTAGTTTCTCGTGGCGAAAAAATACTACACTGTATTTCAGCTCGATTGCAGTGTGGGAACAGCTTGCACATTTTAATATTTCAGTTTTTGACAATAAATTAAAAAGTGGTGTAGCATTTTTAATAATATCTATCTATCTTTTCACTTACAAAAACTAAAAGTATTTTCAGGGCAATTACGTAATTCATTACATTTTGCATTAAATTGTTTCAATTACCATTACATTTTTCGTGTAATTTAAAGAATTT
>JAABKK020004930.1:0-26867 GCA_011634745.2 Catotricha subobsoleta
TTATTAAATTTTTTTTTAATTTTTAATATATATATATTTTATAATATATTTTTTTTTAATATAATTTAATACATACGGTATTTAATATATTTAGAGGAAACACAAAAAAAAAAATTAATTAATAAAAATTAAAAACAGAAATAAATTTACATTTGGAATGTACAAATATTGTACATTTAAATTGATAATTGAACGAAAACAATATTATTAAAAAAAAAAATAACAAACAAACAAACAATAAAACTATCAGAACGTTAATCGGACTATCAGTTTGTATTGTGTTGTGCTGACCGTTGAATATGCCATATTTAATCATTTTGAAATTGATTTTCATTAAATTATCAATTGAAATGTATGCTATTTTATTAAAATTAAAATTTTATGTACTTTTAAAATTATATATTTTATTTAGTTTAAATTTTAGATTTTCACCTTCTTTTTTTTAGTTCATCAACCCCCTGACAATCTTACAACGATTTTTATTTTATTTAAATTTTTAATGTAATATAATTTATTATAATTTTGTTTATATTTTTTTTTTTTTGTTTATTTTCATAATTGATTACAATTTTATTCATAAAAGTAACAGTAAATCAGTTACGATTTCAATTACAATACTCTCAAATTGTAAAAATATTAATCGAATTTAATTTTTTTTTTTTTTTTGTATTTTTTTATATTTTGTTCAATTTCATTTGCAAATTCAGTTTGGATTTTAAACGATATAATTATGGTTGAACGGAATTTGTTTGTTGAAAAATTAAGTGTTTGTTTTCTCATTTATACGTTTATTAATAGATATAGTTTTAGTAAGAGGATGGATGAAATATACTAGTGTTTGGGTTGGTCTTCTTTGTTGTTGTTATTTTTATTGATTTGGAAGAAAATTAGACAATTAGTCAATTAATAATCAATTTTTGAACAACATAAATCTATTTCAGGTTACGAATTGAAATGGCAGAAAAATTGGTTAGTAGGCATTGTTTGTCTTTTATTATGTTGCCTTTTTCATGAATGCATCCATAAATTCTAATCAGTTTTTCAATTATTTTATTGATCACAAAAAACCGAAAAAAAAATAAATAAATATTTTAATAAAAAAAAAATTCAATTGATTTTGTTTTTACAAAAACATAACACGCATCCTTAGATATATATTATATATATATAGTAAATATATTTGATAATCCGCGCACTATCGCGTTAAGTGATATGATCATAAAAATCGAATATGGGCCATTTTCTAAATTGTGTATGTTTTTCTTCAACTTTTCTTGTTTCTGGTAATTATTTTTATTTTTTTATTTTATTAGTTTAGCGCTTAAAGAGATGTTATAAATGATGTGAAATCGATGTTTTTAAATCAATTTTATTTGATTTTTATTATGAATTTTTATTAATTCACTTTTTTGAATTTGCTTGGAAAACGCTTTACATACCAAAAAAATAAATAAATAAAAAAAATAAACAAGAAATGAAATAGAAAATGTTCAATCAACTCATGGAATATATTTTGCTAAAACTGTACAGACAATTAATTTTAATATATAATTTTTTTTTTTTAGTTTGTTTTGTTTATTATTATAATTAATATTATTATTTTGTAATTTACTTTAAATGTTTCTTTCAATATATTTGTTGTTGTTGTTGTTGAATTACGTTAATTCGTACCTTACATTTCTATAAAAAACAAACAAAATAAATTTAAAAATAAAAACGTCAATCTAAATTTATTTATGTTTTCCTTTTTTGCTAAATTTTCTTTCATCGTATTTTTTTTTTTTTATTATATTTTATTTTTATTTTTTAGCTAAATTAGATAATTACTTATGAATAATGATAAAAATTAACAAAAATTCTATATTAATTCATTTATCGTCACGAAAACTAATACAATATGACAGAAAAAAGTTTTTTTTTTTTTTAATATAAATTTTCATTCATAAAAGAAATGTAAATTTGAATAAAAAAAATGGTGAGCATGAAAATACACAACCATTTATATATAAAATACATTTTCGCACGGTAAACTGGCTTACACACATGTTTGCATGGTATAGTTTTCTCTATAGCGAAGATGAGAATTAAGAGAATGTGCCTAAAAGCTACATTTCCTAAGTAGATTCTCGTTGCGTTAACTGTATTCATATATATACGAAATTTAATAAGTACTTTTCGTCACATTTTCTAAATTATGCATAGCTTACAGAGATGATATAAAATATACCCGCGGTTATGAACTAAAAGCTTAATTTAAAAAAAAAAATACCTCTTCTCTTTCATTTGATTAATTTTGTTTGGAAATAACAACAAAATTATGTAGAATTGCTTTTTATTCATTAAATGTGATTCTAAATTAGAAATAAGTGAATTGAAAACAATTCTAAGAAAATAATAATAACAAAAGTAAAATAAAATAAATCATCCTCAAATATTTCTATTGTGCTTTTCTTCTAAATTCGCCACTTTTAAATCCCCTAAAAAAAAAAAAAAATTAATACTAAAAAAAAGATAGATCGTGAAAAATTATAATAAATTCTGTGTTTTTTTTTTCATCCTCTGCTCCTTCTAATTTGCCGATATTTTTTTT
The DNA here is from genome assembly GCA_011634745.2 of Catotricha subobsoleta. NCBI lineage: Eukaryota > Metazoa > Arthropoda > Insecta > Diptera > Cecidomyiidae > Catotricha > Catotricha subobsoleta. The sequence goes on from JAABKK020004930.1 coordinate 2,591, forward strand.
GCATTGAATAATAAACTATGTCTGTTTCTGGTCTGTGTTTATTTTTGAAAATTATAAATTAAAAATATACAATTTTTCTTGTTTTTTTTTTCTTTTTATTTTAATCTAAATAAAAGGTGTTTTAAAATATATAGTACCGAATATCAGCAAACAAAAATGGTTTTCTTTTTTTTTATATTTAAAATTAATTGTGATTAAACTAATCAACACTATCAAGTAGTAACTTTTCATTCATTGTTAATTATGATTCAGCGCTATGCTATGAGAATGAGCCAACGTTTGGTGATCAAATGAAATTCCATAAGCCGCAAAATCGGTGGTAATTGGCAGTAAGGCAAAATAGTAATAAAAAAAAAATTAAAGATTAAATAAAAGCAAAAGTTATTTGATCATTGGTTGAAAAATGGATGGATCAAGAGATCGAGATCAAATTGTTGCGTTAATAAATTGATCGAAATATTTTTTTTTTTTTTAATTATTTTTCACCTCCACAAATTGCTACAATTTACTTATTGAATTCCATTTTTCTCTTTTTTTACATGCACTAAAATTGTATTCGAAAACTTTCGAAATGAATTGCACAGCTAGACATTCGAATATAATTAAACAAGATAAAAATCTCCGTTGGTGAATTTTTTCTATAAATTGTCCAGCATCATGACAATTTAATTTCACCGGTACTTCGATTTGTATCCAAAATTGTAAATTTATTCAAATCTGGACAGTGCAACCCTCAAAATAACAACAAAAAATATTTTCATTCTTTCTTTTTTATTCTTTTTTGTTTTTTCTTTGTAAAATTAATACGTCGCTTTTAACTATGTACAATAACAGTAATGGTTGATGGCATTTTTATCTTGTTCTATTCTCATTAATTTCTTCATTAAGTAAAAAACAGTTGTTCAGGTTTTTTTTTCGTTTCTTTTCTAGTTTTTTTTTTTTGTTTTTTTGTTGTTTTTTTGTTTTGAATCGAATATCAACGAAAATAAACCAAATAAAGAACGAAAAATGACAAACATATAAATATTTTTTTAAGATTTTTTTTTTCTTTTCTTTTCTTTTTATTATCATTTAAACTAATTTTTTTTTTATTTAATAAACATAAATCGTGTTTTATTGTTGTTTTAAATCAAATTTCCCAAAATTTAAATTGTACGTAGCTGCTTTTCAGTAGATTAACTTTTTTTTTGTGTTACTTTTATGTTTGCGGTTGGTTTTCTTTTTTTTTTTCATCATTAAATCATTTAAAGTTTTGTTTACAATTAATTAAATTTATTTTATTTTATTTATAATTTATTTATGTTTTGGATTCGACAATTTTAACATTATATACATACAAGAAATACATATAAGTAAAGTGTTGGTGAATACGAGCGAAATGTGGATTTTTGGTTTTTTGAAAAAAGAAAAATCACATTTTTTTAAAAAAAAAACAGAAAACAATAAAAAAAAAATAAAAAATTATTCCGATAATTTTTTTCTTGAATAGACAAAAAGAAAATTAATAATATATTTATTTTTTTTTTTTTTTTACATCAAATATCTATTAATAATAAACTAGTAACATAAATAACAAAACACAACAAAACAAAATTTACACATTTTTATCGTATTTTATCAGCCACATGCATATCCAATAACACAAAGCTCACACACAAAAAGAAAAAGAAAAAAACATTAAATAAATTTCAAGTTGCAACGAATTACCGAATTCTTTATAGCTTTTCGTCATATTTCGGATAACAAATAAAATTAAAAATTGATGATGATATTAATTTTTTTGTTTTTTTTATTATGAGACAAGGAGCTGTTATTTTATTTTTAAATTTGTTTCATTGCAAAATATTTTTTAAACAATTGACAATTTTTCGAAATATTCTGGAATTATGACAAAATCAAAAATATTGTGTCCCAATTTTTTTTTTTAGCTATTGATTTTGTTGCATTTTGTTTAATATTATAAAAACCATTCATTTATTTAATTTCTATTGGATTTGAGATGATTGTGTTCGCTGCGTGCGATTTAATTTACGGTTCTGTTTTTTTTTTTTTTTGTTATTAAATCGAAAACGGTATTAATTTAATATATATATATATAAATAAATGTCAGCCAATATGGATGTCAAATCTATATATATATATATGTATAAAGACGATAGTCGATAATAAATTGTGCATGCAGCAACAATATCATCTCTTCACCATATTTGTTTCTATTTATTGAATAAATTATATGCTCAATTTGATTTTATTTTTTTGTTTAATTATTATTTGATGCATACATTTTTTTTTCGTCCAATAATTGTGTTAAAATTGATCTTGTTATTAAATTACATGTTAAATATGGTAAATTCATTTGTGACAACAGCCGATTAATTATAATATTATTAATTAAGTTTTTATTCTTATCCAAAGTTTTAATTTAATAAATTATTAAATAATTTTCATGTGATAATACATTTGTGTGATCGAATGTGTGTTATCAGAGGAGAGATGGTGGACAGGTAGGTTTTCTTGTTTTTGTTTTTGATTTTTTTTTAAAGCTGATATAAATGCCATTAGAAATGGGGTTGATATTATAAATGTGTAAATTAATTAATAGAATAATTCTTGCGATATTGGTTTTAATTTTTAATATTAATAAAAACTCATTCATATATCTATAGTTTTATTAGCCTGGGTTCTCGCATTTTGAATATATTTGGAAAAGTTATTAACGTTATGATGATATTACTATTTTTGTTGCTGTTTTGTTACTGTTACAGTTGTTGTTGATGTTGTTGTTTCTTGATGGATGATGATAATGATGATGGTATATTGTTGATTGTTTTATTTGTCGCTTTTTGTATTTGTTTATTTGGTGTACAGATAGATGGCAACAATAAGCCCGTACAGACCCAATACTTCTGCGAAAATGAGAATCAAAATCATACCGACGAATAGACGTGGCTGTTGTGCTGTTCCTCTAACACCTGCATCACCAACGATACCAATGGCAAAACCGGCTGCCAAACCTGAGAAACCGACCGCTAAACCAGCTCCTAAGTGAATGAAGCCTCTGTAAATATAGAAATTAATTGTTTATTATATTGTTCGATAATGTTATCGTGAATTAATATATGAACAATCTAAATTGGAAGCTCAACTTACTTGTATAATGGATATTTGTGTGGTTCATCTAAAGCACCAGCAATAAGTACAGCTACGACCAAACCATAAATGGCAATAATACCCGCCATAACCACAGGAATGATAGATTTCATAATCAATTCTGGTCGCATTACTGACATAGCAGCAATACCAGTTCCAGATTTTGCTGTACCATATGCGGCTCCAAGAGCTAAAAAGAAATAAAGAAAATAATACGTTAATTGCAATCATTTTCAAGTTTTAGTCATATAAATAAAAAAAAAAATATGAAAAATAGAAGAACATTTCTCTTCCACTAACTATTTCAGGATTAATTCATTGCTAAAAAGAAAACATAATTGTTTATGTGCCTCAAAAAGATTCAAAATCCAGTTAATATTGCATTAAATTTTCATAGTTAATATTGACATTGATATAGTTGATGATCAACCGTATGTCACACATTATAATTATATATTACATAAGAAACTAATCAGAAATATTCGTTATTTATGCAAATATTTGTGACGTAAAAGAAAAAAATCTTTTCTAAATTTATGAATAAAAAAAAAAAACAAAAAATGATAATAATGAACGAAAAAACATATTTTATAATTATCTAATCGAACGAACCGGCAATATTACCCCGCATGACGGCATTGTTTTTATAATAGTTAACGAAGGCTAAATCAATTTATACACAAATGCTATGCATTTGTAAATTTTTCTGAATTTTTATTGTATTGTTATTTTACTGAATTTCTTTTTTTTTTATTTTTCATTTATCAGTTATCAGTTTCTGCTTTTCTGCCTTTTTTTGTTCTTATAATATGAAATAATTAAGAAATTTTGTTCATGACAATCGGTGTGTAAGCGTTTTTCTATATTCTTCTTTTTCTTCTATTTTTCTTTTAATATGTATAGAATTGGTGGTGTGTGTTTGTGTTTGAGATTCAGAATATTATGCTAGAACGACAATTACAAATCCACCTACACATTCATTGCATGTACAATAGAATTTGTTATCTAACGAAAAATATAATAATTATCTATGCAAATGCAAGGTAAACTTCATTATATTACAATTTTGATATTGTAATTATGGATTTATTCATATGATAATAATAAATATTATTTTGTTGTTGTTTTTTTTTTTATTAGAATAATTGGTTGTCTCGTTAAATTTAGATCAAATAGCATTGAAATTTTAAAAGTAAATATTAACAAAATATTTTAATTGTTTTTATTTTTCACATATTTCAATTTAAGCCTTATTTATCTATTTGATGTAATCATTTTTTTTTTTATTTTTATTAATAGAAACTAATTGTATTGAATTGTAAATGTTTTAAGAAATAAATGAAGTCTATTTAGTAAATGAACATGGATTTTATTTATAATATTTTTGTTAAATCACAAAATTTACAATTTACTAGTTATAAAACAACGCCCAGAATATAATAGAATAAATCAACAAAAATATTGAACATATTCTAGAGCATATCCAATGTATTACCAATTTTGTTTCATTTGTTTAATTTGAAATTAAGTTAAATTATTTATGAGATGTGCAGCAAATGGAGCACCGTTTTCGATTGGCGCTCAGCTATAGTTTTGGTATATTCACCACATCGGTTATCAACAATAAAACTTTCGATTTGAGTCCGATAAAGTTAGATATCATGTGACAAGTGACTAATTGTGATCACACATTTGGCAAATGGAAATTCCCATTAGTTTATTAAAGATAAAAAAAAAAAAAAAATATTGATTTAAAATATCTTTTGTATTTTCGGCGTTAAATGATTCAAAATATTTCAATTTGCATTTACGTTAAATTCAACAATGCAATTAATAACTTGCATCGTCACGAGTTATAATTTAATGGTGATTGCGTGTAGGGTTCATGCGTCATTAAAAACATTTTACACGCCCCTTATCCCCTTTCGCTTTACAATAAATTCCACTATAAAATATTTATTTATGAAATAAATCATTCAACCTATAAAAATTCATTGTATTTGATATTGTTATAATAAAAATATGAAAATCTCAGTATTTGTGATAATTGTTTTTTTTTTCTTTCTTTTCTATATTATCTAAACAGTAAATGTGTGTCTAAATGTACAATGTATTAAGTTCCAAGATAAATTAGTATGTGATTCTATTTGCTATTATTTGTATTGTAATATAGATTTGATTATTTATGATGATGTGAGAAATGGCGCATGCCAACACCAGAGTTTCATTTCTGTCATTTTTAAATTTAATCATTAAATGATTTATCATATGGTTTAGGTTAGGTTATATTCTCTGGGCGTTTGTGGATGTGTGTGTGTTTGTGTGTGGGTATATGACGAACAGAAACAACCAATACAACGATATTAATTTTGTAATAAATTAATAAATAATCAGTAAATATCGTAGCCACATTCATCTATTTTTATTTATTTATTTATTATTATCTTTTCGGTTTTTTTTTTCTTTCTTGATAGTGTTCACCAAAATATTTTATACGAAATTGGAGGTTATAATTATTTAAGCTCGATATTATTATTAGTATTATTCTGAAGAAATAAAAAAAAAAAAAAACCTTCACTTCAATATACGATAATATTTGACGACACGTTATATTGATTTGTATCATTATCAATTATAACCATATTGCTAACAGCATCAGCTTACATAATCCCATATATAGCATAAAGAAAAATAAAATTGGAAGAACCAAATGCGTTTATTGAAATAATTATAACAATTATTGGATTGCTTCCTAATTAAATTACTTAAAATGATTTTAAACCGAAGACTAAATTTAATAATAAATAAACAGATAGGTAAAAGATCAATTTGATTGAATTGAATAGATTTACAAGTATAAATATAATTAACTGACAAATTCGCACGTACATTTTATTTTTCTATTTTATTTTTCTATTTTTTTTTCTTCTATTATTTAATCGTTTATTTAGTTCTTTCATTTGAATTTGGTGTAATTGCTACTATGCGAAGATGGCAATGAATATTTTTTGTTTACAATAAAAATAAATAAATAGAACTATAAAAGAGAATCATTTTTATTTAACTTTTTCTGGTTATTTACTTAAGACAAAATTTATTATATACTATAAAAGTATAAAGTAGAGATATTTTCATACAACCGATCATTAATAATGTTCTCGTACAACATGTTTTCCTTTTCTTTACTCAAAATTCTTTTTTCGTTCGTATACAGTCATGGTAATGAAGATATTTACAGATATACATATACTTATACTATATAAATATGAAAATGACTTGCGCACTTGATAAATAAAAAATATTTATATACATATAAGTAATTCATTTTATAATATATTTAATGTTTGGTTCACACTCTTTGAATATGGTTAAATGAAAATGTATGTCATTTCAGATCGACAATATTGAATAGTTATATTTTTTCGTATTAAAACTATTAATTTTAAATAATATGTAAGTTATGAAATTGCTCGATAGCCACATAAAATTGATTAAAACAAATGCAACATTTTTACAAGTTTCAATTGATTGAATTTGATTGGATTTTGAATAGTTTTGTGTAAGGTGGTATCACAAATATCAGTGAATTAAAATTGGCGATAAGTAGCAAAAGAAATATAAAAGAAAAATAATTTATTTTTGTCTAAAATTTGAAAAGAAATTGAAGGATGGTATATCAAAGATTTTTTTTTTTAATTATCGAAACATGGAACTTTTTTCTTACCGGTTTTATGATTTACTTATTTGTTCGATTACATTTAATATCCTTTACTATTCAATTAGTTCAGTAATTGATAAATAACATTGAATAATTTGATATACTTTTTGTCAATTAACAATCCAATAAACTTTAGAGGCATTGACTAAACCACTGATAAATTAATTTCATATTTTTGCCGATTTAAAGTGTTACCATCTGTTGGCTTGTTTATGTCAGGAAATACAGGTTTAATTTGACCAAATAGTATTAAAGTAGATTCTGACACGCCATATCATTCTAAAACCTAAATACACGTAATTTCCAATCTTAATCTAAATTGAAGTTCAGTTTTTTTTTTTTTTATTTTCCAGAATTGTACTCAAGGCATGATCGAAGCTCGTGGTTTGCATATTATTATATTAATTAGTTTATCCATCACATTAAATTTGATTGAAATGCAACCTTTTAGAATTCACAAAAATTTCAATTTCAAATCGTTGTGTTATCTAACATTACAAATGAAAACAAATAAATTATTCTCTATTCATAAATATGGGATAAAATTCTAGAGAATAAATTCTTAATTTACGTTCAATATAAAATGATCGGCATAGAATGAACGGCTAGGTAATAGATATTTTCGTTCGACATCAAAAACATATTTTTATATCATAATTATTGTGGTAGAGAGCCCACACACAAACATACAGCATACAGCAATATACCTGTCGTAAACTCGAAATTATGTTTATAAAGACCATGAACACCATTATTATTTAATTATATTTTACTTTTCTTTTTTTTCGTCTATAGAATTCATTAGGGCACTTTTCAACAATAGATGTATCATGATTATACAATTTATTGATTCGTGGTGATTATCATGGTGGTGGTTTTTGGTTTTACTGATTGCAGTTATATAACAATAACGTAACCATTATAAATAGTAACTAACTTAAATATCGATTGTATGCATTCTAATTTATTCTCCATACACAAACATAGATCGCAGGATACTTTAAGACTCTCACTTATTTTATACGATTGAAAAATTAAAAGGAATAAACCAGACAAAGGTCACACCATATTGCTCGTGTGTCATTTATACAGATGTATGATCTGTTTGTTTATTAATAATAAATTGTGCAAAAACTGAATCGGTTTTATTAGATTTTCAATGAATTAAAAATTGAATGAATTCTGAACAACGCAATGACTGTAAGTAAGTTACTATTATATAGAAAATTGCCTTGATATGAAATAATGTTACAGCAGATAAAATTATTATAAAGTTAAAACAGAATAAGAAATATAAATAAAACAGAAAAAGAAAAAAACTAAATAAAATTAAATTAAAATCGCGCGCGCTTATTTTATTCATATATAGGTGCACTTGTAATATTGTAAGTTATTTGATTATAAATTCAGTAAATGTTACAAGTACCAAGTACATAAACATTATGTAATAAAACAATTCACCAGACATGCAAAGACAAACTATAATAAGGTAAGTTTATTCCGTTGACGAATAATTTAAAACGACTTATTCAATATGAAATTAGATTGTAAATGTGATTATAATTTAACAAATTTTAGAATTCTATGCAGTTGAGCAGAGGGCTCCATCTATTTGAAAAGTGAAAAAAATAATAATATACAAAGTTCCGAAATAAAAGGGAAACAAGAGAATATTTATTATTTATTAGATAAGACATCAAGGTAGGATAATGATCATTTTAATATCATTAGATCAATATAATAAGCATAAAATTGATATACTGTGAACAATGAGCAATTAAGTATATCGAAAAGTTGAAGTCAATTTTTATTTTCCTGGTTGAACCGCTTTTATAAGTTTCTGTTGCTTTGACGTTTATTATTATTTTTTTTTTTCATTCTTACTGAATACAATCAATTTTACATTAATTTTGTCTTGTAACTCACGACAATTGAAATTGAAAACTATACCCGGAAATATTTAATCAGGATTTTAAATTGAAAATAAACGGTGTGAATTAGAAATGTCTTATAAATTAATTATGGAAAAATATGATATCATAAATAAATAAATATTTTGATTTAAAATTAAATAAATAAACTGTGTCAATTAATCGGTCAAAGGCACTATTTCATTTGAGTGTTTCTATAATTAAAAATAGTTTTGATAAATTTCACTTAATATGTTCCGTCACAAAATAATTTCATGAATCACATGTGAAATGTTTTCAATGTGTTACAAAGTTTAGCGCGAGATGTTAAGAAATGTTGACAGGATTCGAAATTCTTACTAAACTTTAATACATTTAAGGGCCATTTTATCAATCGTAGTTTAAACTCGGTTTAAAGTTAAACTCAGTTGTTTAGCTTGAGTTTAAACTAAGTTTAATTTTAGGTCATTTTTTCAATCATAGTTAAACTAGGTTTTATCATACAAAATATTGCTTAAACTGAGTTTAACTTAAACGCCAGATGTTGGCCGTTTAAAGTTAAACTCAGTTTAAGTTAAACCGTGATTGATAAAATGGCCCTAAAACGGTTTAATGATTTTTTATGAATATACCCTTAATGAATATGATTAATATCGATATTAACGAAGTAACCATCAATTGAATTGATGACAGTAATTATTATCAGCATAAACATTATACGTGTATTAGATTGGAGTTGTTAGGCCAACCACCACACCAAAACTAATCAAAACAAAACAACAAAAAAACGCATCTATAATATTTGTTGACAGTTAATGAACAAAACCCAGTATCTAGAATTAATAACGTATTACAGATACCCAGTTTTACGGTTTAATCGTCGATATATTTTATTTTAAAGATTTCGAACTTGAACTGAATTATTCATTTATATACGCACACATCTGAAAATAACATTTCTATATTAAAAAAAAATAAAATAAAATAAAAATAAAAACTCATCTAGCAGGTTTAATTATTATTAACGGCATACAAACTAATTATTATACTTGTAAAATTCTGTACTCATGACTACAAATAATCATATTATTATTTAGGTAGAAGGTGTCCATGTCCACCATAATCGACATTCAGGTTTAAATTCCACTAAATTCATTGAACATTTTTGCTTATTAATTAATAATTTGTTTTTAAGTCTGAGCGACGGTATATAATTTTAAATGAAATAAACGATCAACGACATTAAATAACAATTACATACAAATTGATAATTATATGTACCTTTATTAAGATTATATGTATTTTAAGGTAATTTTTCAATTTTCAATATTTTCTGGACGGCAGTCAATAATGTGATTAAAAAATAAATCGAAGATTTCGAATTGTGTTTTTTTTTTTTTTAGTTTTCATTTAGTTATATAAAATTAGTAGGTGCTAATTGTTAATGTATTGATTGACGATTCATAAGATATCTATGCCATCAAATACATAAGACTTTTCTTTTTTGTTATGTGGATTTCATGATGACATTTCTGGAATTAATTCATAGTAAAAGATTAATATCGAACTGAGCTCCAAAATTCAGTCTGAGTTTAAAGTAGTCTATATTTATGGAAATGGTCATCTTGAAAGATGATAATAACTCTTAATACAGTATATGTCGTCTAAGTGGACTACTAGCCGTCGCGGGCAAATAATGGACTGGCCCACTTAGAGATATTTTTATCATAGGGGGGACCGTTGTGTAACAATCGTAAGCTGGTCCACTTAGAGGGAAAAAAATGTACTAAGTGAAACCAAATAGAACCAATTTTGGGTGGACCGGCCCACATAGAGGAAAATTGAAAAGAAAAATGGAAAATTTTCATAGTGTTTTACGTTTAAGACGTTTTCCAGCGTTTTTCAAAAAAAAAAAAATTGTTTGATGGTCCACTTAGACGACTTATACTGTAATTGGTTATTCTGTCTATGTGCCTGTCAGACAGCTCTGAATAAGACTGCTAGTTAATTCTTTGAAGAAATTCATCATTCCATCAAAATCACATGATATTAAATAAAATATATTTTTTCATGTGACAATTTAGCTTTTTTTTTAGCTCCAATCGTATTTATTAATCTAAAGACTTAGAAATATTTTAAAATAGGAAAAAAAATAAAAACAATTGAAGATAACCAGATTTTATATCTTTTAAAAGATTATTAAATTATCTATTATTTGCTTTCTATAAATTGTGAGTATGAGAATTCCACTGCTTTAGATATATCTCGATTTGGATTTATTTTTATTATTTGTGTAATTCTTTCTGCTTTAATTCACCAAAACTTTATTTTTGTCACGAATTACAAATCCTTCAAATATTGATAATATTGAATTTAACGGCAACTAAAAATACGTATGAAAAATATAATAATTCATTTAACGAGCTTCAAAAATAACTTTTAGAGCATTTAGGTTTTAGGTATTGGTATTTTGTTTTTCTTTTTCATTTTCATTTTTAATTTGAAATCTATTGTTGGGCCAGTACTATTTTCGGTTTTTGTTTTCCATTTAGTAAATTAGAAACTAAAAGGTATGAAAATTCCATTAAAGTTGTCACATTTCTGTCATGTCACTTGGAAGATAAAGTTTCGTTCAAACAATATTTAGAAATTTAAGGTAAATCTTTACAAATAAATCTGTTTTTTTTTCTATTAATTTAATTTAAAATGGTTGATGCTATCAAATTACGGAATTTACGGAGAATAAATTAAGAAAATTTTAAATGGTAAACATTTTAAAAATGCGTTGAATTCGATTCTAGGTCAACTTAAAACAATATAAAACTTAAATTTGAATATTGTTCCTGACAACAAGTACTTGGATAATACCATTTTATTATTTAATAATCGTAATATTGAGTGTAAATATAGGCGGTTATGTATTTTAAATTACTAAGCACAAACACCTGTTTTAATAAACTCTATAGAATAATCATATATAATCGTCTTGTTAAAACAAAAAAAAAAAATGGAATGTAGAATGTTTTCTGTTTTCTTGATGCTATTTCAATATACAAAATACGATTATAAATTCATTATAATTTCCCAAGAACAAACTGATCAAAATCTAATAAATTAATTCTCTAATTGTAGATTTTTCATGCATGTTAATTGTTCATGTAACAACCGCATGAATACATTGTTGCAGCATTTGAAAATCCACCGGTTGTAATGCCATACTTTGTACAAATGTTTCATAGGAAATTTCTTAAAACATAACAAAACAATTGAGAATTTTTCAACGAAATAAATTAAAATTAATAATATATTATCTAAATAAAATGTTTCAAATGTTCAAATATCCAAGCACACAAAACTCCTTTACGTATTTCGCGCGCTGTGCAAGAGTACAAATCAAGTACATAACAGTAGATTACGCGCGCTATTTCTAAAAGGAGTTTCGTACTATAAACACCGTCATCCTCAAGATGTTGGTTTTAAGAAATATATTCAATGAGATTTATAGTTCATCTTTGTTTTGCGCAGCAATTACAATAAATTCCATCGTGGCGATATAAAATATTTTGAATTTTCCAGTTTGTTGCAGTAGGTAAATGAGTTATGAAACGAATATTGGAAGCAAATCAATAAATAACGTATTATTACATAATGAAAATTGGATTAGTATTACAGTTACAGTACTTAATGTAACTAAATAAAATTATATCATTTGTCATCAATAATTTAATACATCACTGGATGGTATTAGAAAACAATAGGCACCTTTACAGTGTGTTAAATAAAATATCGGTTAGTAAAATAGATTAGATTCCTGAAACGGGTACACACGTCATTTGTAGTAAAAAAATATATTGGTTTTCTGTTTGGTTAATATATGTATTAAACATTTACTAGTAAGCCTATTACTAAGTTCTTTCTATGTACATCAAGTTTGTTTATATATTTCTTTTTAATTTAAGACTAATGAACGAAAACTGTGATGAATTGCAAATTTTTGTCAGAACTATCATTTTTTTCCATTAAACCATGGACCAAATTTAAGTTTACGCATAATAAAAATTAAATCGTATTAACTTTTAGGATTTATGTGTTTCATTTTATACCTTATTAGCAATAAAACCAATTTTATTATTCATGCCAACAAACTTTAAACGTCACGCCATTTAAATTTTACAGCTAAAAATTTTGTAGATCGCATAAATGAAATTGCTCACGCAAATTATATGAAATTATATTATATGAAACTCAAACAATGCAATTCAGTTTTTTTTTCTTGCTTTTTTTTTGTTTTTCAAATAATCTACTTCAACGAAAAAAGAAAAAACAAGCAATCGCTCAAGAGTCTATTGAGTACACATATGCCAGCGATCCATGACTCAATTCAGTTCGTCACACGTATTAAAGTTAATTTTTTGTGGAAATAAACTAGCGACTGAAAGAGAGAATAAATATGCCCTCTATTATATTTTATTTTATACTGTGATTATTGGTCATCATCAGTCAGCTGATTTTACAATTCCACGTGATTTACGTGATTGTTAAATGATATTTGTACCTGTACGAATAGAAATAAATGACAAAGTGCCTTCAAACTAAATAAAAAAAAATGTAAAACAAAAAATCTTACAATAAACTGTTACGACTACAGGAAGAGAAGAGAGCCTAATCGCTAGCACGTCATACAATTCGATGTTTAAAAAAACGTTATTATTATAATTATTTGTTAATAGTAAAAAAAAAAAAAAAAACTGAACAAGCATCAACTTATCAAGGCTAAATATAGTTTTTCTATTTAGTTCTAAGCATTAGCATGTAACCAAAACAACAACAACAAAAAAATCTACAAATAAAATTCAGCAATGATATGAAAAAAATTAAATAAATAAATATTAAATACATAATATTTTTATAAAACTAATTTATAATAAAAGTAAAAAAGAAAAAAAAAAACTATTTTAATAAATATTCAAGTGAATCAATCGTGCATTATAATATTTTGATGATTTTTGTACCCGACCAAAAATTACATTGAGCCGATACGATACTTAATACCTGAGCACATTCGATATCTTTTATAATATGAGAATGTGCAATTTTACAGGTATTTTATTATTTTATCAAAACTTATAGGTAGGTAACTAATATAATATATAATATTATACAGCCACACAGGTAACACAGATAACCGAGTGTATGCATGTGTGTATGTGTTTGTAAGGTAAATGGTGTGATTAAGTAGAGGTAAATATATTTTGATGAATTAACTGGAAATTCATACATTCTGACATTGATGATCACATGACTAAAAAAAAAAAAAAAATTTTAATATATTTTTTTTTTATTTTCTTATAATGGAAACTAAAACTTCAAACTACTATATGTAATGTAAGTACTACATATAGCGAATATGAATCGAATAGGTTAGATACTCTATATATACTAATAAAAACAGAACGAAAGTCATCAAATTGATAAATAAATGTTATAGGAAAATTGATGATATTTTGTTGAAGAATTTATGTTATTGTATTTTGTGAATTCAACAAAAAAATTCTATATAAAATAAAAAAAATAAATATATATCTTGATATATAAAGTAGAATAATAAAAAAATATTTATTTTTTTTTTGCTTAGCTGAAGTCAAAAAAAAATTAATTAAATTAAATATAATGAAAAGAATGATATTATCAAATATAAAAAGAGAGCGAGAGCAAATATTATTAAGAATGTGTAATTGGCCATGTTATGTCTAACTCTAACGAAATAGTCAATATACACGCACGCGCACATTACTGTGTGAGTGTATATTATTCACATTAATTTCTAGTATTTGTGTAAAATATTAATATTGTATGTTGTAACGTAACATAACGTATCCTATGATTTAATAATTTATACATTCTTCTGTATTTTCTTGTAAATTTGTATGTAATTGATGCGAAAAGAAAGAAACAAAACATATATTGTACGTGTAATAAATATAATGCTCAATGACAGATCATGTGACATCGCCCCAAATTGACAGATCGGCGAGAAGAGCGAATACTTAGAACTAATCTCTCTCTCCAATACATTTTTAAGCGAACAGATTTTTCATGTAGCTTCTTCTTCTTCACTTTATTTATTATTTTTTATTATTTTTTTTTTTTTCGGTTTTTTATGTAAGTAATTGTAAATTTGTATTTTTATCACGAAATTGAATCGAATTGGTTTTATGTTTTTTTTTTTTATTTCTCTAATCAATATTTGGTTGTCCATTTTATTGCTTTTGAAAATAGACTGTTATCAGAAATATTTGGTTATTGTTTTTCGAAGATTCAATAAAGATCTGCAAGAAAGGTTGCTTTACCTGTTTGGGTTGTAAAGAGAATACATATTTGTAAGTATGTGGGTAAATGTTGTCCATGTAACATTGTAAAATGTCACAAGCAAAAGCATGTGACACATATTCAAGGTACTTGAAATTTTTCGCTTTCATTGTAAATGAAAATCACAGAAGTAGAAAATATGAATGAACCTTAAATCCATATTAAAAATATTCATTTATTTTATTTGACAATATTAATTATGTTCAAGTGAATAAATGAAATTCGACATTTTGGAATTGATAACAGAAAAGAAAAAAAATATGCAAATTATGTGAACATGAAAACGTGTTTGTATGACTGTATGCCAGTTTTATGTGCATGTATTTGAATGTTCGCTATCTGTATGCGTTCAAAAAAATAAAAAAAACTTGAAAATTTCCCATTTTTTTTTCTTCTCTTGCAAGTACACGGCACAGCTACAGACACATAAGACAGTAGAGTAAAAGTCAGTAATAAGAAAAAAAAAAAAAACGAAGCAGCAAATAAAAAAAAGAGCTTAAAAACATATATGATTGAAACGATGCCAATTTACTTGATATTTTGGCAAACGCCTATTTTTCTCTCATTTCTTGCTAGCCTAACATAAATATTATGCATAAAATACAAACAGGCCAATATTTATTTAATATCAAAATTCAAATAGAACCAGAATACAACTTTTATAATTCTACTAAAATAAACTTAACAATACATAGTTTCTCCATTTCGTTCATATAAAAATTGAAAACAGACGTAGAGATTCCAACAAAAAAAAAATGTAAAATAGAATTTAAAAGTCATTAATTAAACGTGTATTTTGTCTCTTATTTTGCTGTGTTATACCTATGTTACAATGTTACAAAGACACCTTATCACTTACAAACGAAATGGAAGTGAAAAAAAAAATCAAGTGAGTAAAAAGACGAACTCGTGACACCCATATTCTAACAAAATGACCGGCATATCTGAGCGATAAACTCGGATTTTTTTCAAAATTCAAATTCTAAATACAATATTGAAATGTTCTATTCATGAAAAATATGGAATAGATTTTCTTTTCATATAAAAAGAAGTCGATCAAAGTCCTTGGCCTAAAATCAATATTCGACAACGAGACCATCTCATACATACACTTTTCTATACACTTGTGTGTGACAGACAGACAGACTGTTCGACATGGATTTTTTTTTCTTTAACATTTCACACAAAATATTTCAAAAAGAAAAATAAGCATTTACTTACCACTAAAAATGATAGCCGATGCGGCTCCCATAACACCAAAGAATGGTCCATAGATTGGATTTGTTTCTGGTAATGGTGCAGACATTTTTGTAGTGTTTTTTTTTTTGTTTGTTAAGTGTTTTTTTTTGTTAAAAAAATTTCTTTTAATCCGTTTGGAGTATTTACAGGTTCAGAAAATTTCTTCTGAAAAAATAAAACAGAACTAGCTCCACGCACGCACAGCACTAAACTAAATGTCCCACATGAAAAACTGTCAAATATGGCCTCACTAGAGTTAAAATGGTCATATGACAAGCGGCTATGTCACAAACTTATAAAACGAATTTTCTGATTGGTTCATTTTAAATATTAGTTAAATTTATGACCAATCAGAGACAATGTTTTATCGATTCCATAGTTGATTGTGACGTTTGCTCAGTTTGAGAAAAGAATATAATATAAAATATAATTCCCCTGAAACTCTACTACGTTTGTAATGACTATCGGAAATTATTACAATATACATAATTGTTTTTTGTCTGTTTTTTTTTTTTTTTGTATTTTGTTTTCATATGCAAGTACTTAGTGTATAGAGTATAGTGTATTTGACACACATGTAAGATGGTTACATGACAATGACATATTGTTTTGTAATAGATTAAATATTTAAATTTCTATTCAAAAGCCTATAATTTTAATGCATATTGATCATGAATTTGTATTAATGTAATTTTGGTGTGAAAAATTATTTTTTCAATAATCGGTTTAACGGATTTCGGTAATTCTAAAATTCTATACTTCAATTCAATTTTAACTCTGTAGGTTCACAGTATCTACTATTTGCTTAAAATATTATTAATTATAGTAATTTGATGTTATAGATTTCTTAATATTTACATTGACATAACTTGCAATTGTATTTCATAAATGGGTAAGTACTTCATATTGTCAAAACACCCTCATTTGCCATCATCTAAAAAACGAGAACATTCAATAATATTTAATTTTAAATGAAAAATCAGCGTATTATTACACAAAAATTCATTATAAAAACTAAAACTTGTGACCACTCACGTGAGAGAAACTTTTATCAAAATATATTGAATAAGTAGTTTTTTTTTTCTCTTTTATTGTTGTTTTGAATTCAACTAATTTAAGGCGAATTTTATAGAAAAGATGACATATTAAAGATGTTAACGTGACCAAAAAAAAAAAATGTCTGAGAAATTATTCCTGATTGCCCTTAGATCTCGGAGCCTAAAGATCCAAAGCAGTTCTTTTTATTCTTAAGGCTATTTCTTGTTTTCTACAAAAAATAAAAAAAAGTTTACATGAGAAAAACATGTAAATTTCATTAATTTCAAATATTGTTTGTACACGATTTAAGTTAATAGATATTTAAGTACTTATTTGTTTTCAAAAAAAAAAAAAAAAAAAAATGTATTACCACATAAATTGAGTAGGTAAACTATAATCTTGTCTAAATCTTATCTTAAATTAAACATATATAAATATATATTTTTTTTGTCCACCGCTTGTCTTATCACATTCATATATAAATGGCAGATAGTAGGAAGCTCACATGACGTACTGGCAAACCATTTGATAAAATATGCATTGTGTTACGGTAAGTAAATGAGCACAACAACGGATGAAACATAATTTAAAATATATATCGTTAACTTGAGTTATAAACCATGTGGATTTAATTTACAAAAATAAAATTTAAACACCTGATTCCATATCGCGCGCGGTAACTACCTTTACAAGATTGTATTATTTTATTTTATATTTTCATTTTTTTTTTTTTTTTTGTGCAAAAAATTGGACAGTAACGATTTATTTTCAGAAATCCTATTTGAACTTTGGCGGAGAGTAACTATTTCTAATTGTTTTTTTTATATTTAAATATGGAAAAAAAATAAATGTCTAAGAACATGAATTTATCTTTTGAGCAATCATTTTGTACGGAAACGTTCGTGAATAATTCATTTTGAATAACATATACAAAAATACCCTGATTATATTCGAAATTTCAAAATTTCACGCCTGAAATTTGACTTTTCTTGTATGGGTTTTCATTTCACCAAGTTTTCACTTTACGAAAACGCAGCGTACTAGAATTAAATTATTAAATATATGCTAAGTAAATCAATTAAATTTCCATTTTCTTAAACTATAGAAGTACGTTATCCAGTTAATTTCTGTCAATGTTTTGCATTACTTATGTTCACAGACATTTTTTTTTTGTGAAGAAATTTATTTATTTCAAATTGAGCTAATCCAAATATGAATATACACACATTTTTTTTTTTTGAGGAAATCCTGTCAATGAGCTATCTAGTACGTAGTTATTAGAATACTCTGATCTATTTCAACATTTTATTCATAGAAAAACGACACTAAACCAATAAATATAAATAAATATTGTAAATATAAATTTAATTTATCACGTGCAGCTGTAAATCAATTCAAATGCATAATTCCTTTACTGAGTAAATCTGCTATAGATCATGATACATACTATCTATTCTATCGTTTTTATTTTAGAATATAATAATTAAAACAATATAATTATGTGAAATTATTCATGTCAATTCGATTAACCATATTGATAATAAATGATATTTATCGTTAATGAGCGATACCGAAAGTTATCATTTGATAATAAACTATGCAGAAATACATATCAATATATCTATCTGAGAAAGGATGTCTTTAAGTCACACACTTATTCATTAAATTGGCAATAATATTTTTTTTCTTACTTATTGGCTTCGAATATTTCGAATTTCAATGAATAACAAAATTGCTTCGAAAATAACATAATTAT
Source organism: Catotricha subobsoleta (assembly GCA_011634745.2). Classification (NCBI taxonomy): domain Eukaryota; kingdom Metazoa; phylum Arthropoda; class Insecta; order Diptera; family Cecidomyiidae; genus Catotricha; species Catotricha subobsoleta. The sequence continues at coordinate 21,771 of JAABKK020004930.1, forward strand.
TAAGTTAAATATAACATCTTAAGCATTTCTATACAAAAAATACTGACTTCCCAATTTAATTAATACTTAATGTGTAAAAATACAGAATGTGTTCTGTAAATATGGTTTTGAATATTATAAGCTAGTTATTAGTTATTATCGTGCATCTATTTTACAATCCTACAAAATAGGAAGATTACGTTAAGAGCAACTGTGTACGAATGAAATTTCCATTTTTTTTTATCCAGACACAGATGGTTTTTAATGTTAATTCGATCGGCATTAATCAAAAACAATATTCTATTTATTTTTGATCGACTTGGTTTTAAGGATAACTTATATAATAAAAATAGAATAACAAAAAGATACTTGATTTGTTTTTTGAAATTTTGTTTTATTTTTCTTTTAGTTTTTAATAATGTTCTTTAATTCAAATAATTATATAAGCTTAATGTTTTTCTAATGCCTTTGCAATTAAGTCATTCATTCCAATAAGTAGATATCGTGCATCATCAGAGAGACCAGCTCCAACCATTGCATTTGCAAATAACTATAAACGTTCGACAAATAAAAGCAAAAATAAAATCAATATATCAAAAATGAAAACACCTTCATTTCAAATATTATATACTAATAAATAATGCAAATTTACCTGTTTAAGAACTAGTTGGGCTAATTCGGGATTTGTTGTCTTCAAATCAAATAATTTTTTAATAATTGGATGTCTGTAAATAATTTAAAATTCATTCTATTTCTTTTTAAATGTATAAATTTAGTAATTACTTTGGATTTATTTCAAATTGTGGTTGTAACAGAGCATAACGGTTATCTTCTGGAATTTTATGTCCTTGTGTACGAATAAAATGACGAGCGGCTGCCATGTCTTCAACTGTAATAACACATGGATGCTCAACAAGACGCGCAGTTGCCTAAAAATTATAAATTATATTGTTATAAATGCGAATTCTCGTTTGATTTTCAATATTCAAGAAATTTAAAATTACTTTAGTCTTCGAAACTTTTCCAATTAAAGTTGATTGAATCCATGACAGAATTTCATCAATTTGTGATCTGTGCAAACTGTCTGCTCCCAATTCGGTTAAATCGTCTGCTTTTTTGTCCTGTCGCATTTCTTTTTCTACCGATACAATTTTTTTACCCAAAAATGTTTGCAAATGCATCAACATCAGTTCATCGTATGGTTCATAGCAAAACAATACCTCATAGTTTTTCGATTTAAGGCCTTCATAATATGGTGAATTTTCAGCCAAAACACGACTTGGTGCCGAAATATAATAAATATCTTGTTGATCAGCTGGCATTTGATTACAATATTCTGGTAAAGAGATTCCTCTACTGCTTCCATCTGAGCAACTGCTCGAATCAAATCGCAATAACCTCGCAATTTCATCTTTTTCTGATTGTTGGTCAGTAGTTAAAATTCCTTCTTTTATAAATATTCCATATTCACGGTAGAATTGTTCAAATTCTTCGGGTTCTTTGGTTGCGCGCTCTTGCAGATAGCGTACAACACGATTTGTCAAAACGGTTCTTAATTTTCGAATTAAAGCGCTATTTTGCAATAGTTCCCTACTTAAATTTAGTGGAATATCTTCAGAGTCAACGACACCTTTAACAAATCGTAACCATTTAGGTAATAATTGATCTGTCTTTGATTGTATTAAAATCTTTCGCGTGTATAATGCAACGCCAGCATCTGTATCACGTGATAAATCAAACATACTTGGTTTTCCTTCCGGGAAATAAATTAATGCCCGTATACTTAAGGGCACGTCCGTCTGAAAATTTATGAGAATATAAATAAAAAATAATTTAACAATTTATGAATCAATTGCTTAATTAAGTGCTCACCTTATAATGTAAAACAAAACGAGGTGCATCATATGCATTACCAATGAATCGATAGAATTCATTATGTTGCTGTATTTTGACATCTTTTGGATCTAATAACCAAAGTGGTTGAATTTCATTGATCTTCACTCCGTTAACATAAATAGGACTTCCAACAAAATTACTATACTTTTTAATAACATCTACAAATAAAATGTTATTCCATTAAGACCATTCCAACTAGCATTAAATTCTATTTTTAATTACTTTTAATGCGATCCTCATCGGCATATTCTCGACAATCTGTTTTCAGATGTAAAACAATTTTTGTGCCAACTGCAACACCATCAGCTTCTTGAATTTCGTAAGCACCGGAACCGTCAGTCGACCATCTATAACCAGGCGAATCAACCTTTGATGATTTTGTAAATACTTCCACTTTATTGGCAACCATAAACGATGAATAAAATCCAACACCAAACTGTCCAATGATGTTTGAAGAATTTTCAGCAACACTACCATTATTTTTAATTTCTTCTAAGAATTTTTTTGAACCAGATCGTGCTATTGTTCCTAAATTATTTATTAGTTCTTCTTTGGTCATACCAATACCGGTATCCTAGTTTCAAACAAAAAAAACAACTTATTTAGTAATTTTAAAGCTGTCCCACAAAGAACATTAACTGTCACTTACCTGAATTGTAAGAATTGATCCTTGCTTATCAGTTCCAATGTGAATTTCTAATGCTCTGTCAGGTTGTTGGTAATCCTTTTCATGTTCACCAGCTGTAAGAATTGTGTATCGGAATTTCTCTAAAGCATCGCTAGCATTTGAAATTAGTTCTCGTACAAACACTTCATTCTCGGAATATAATGACCTTGCAACAATATCAAGAAGCATGCGAGTTTCAGCTTGAAATTCATGTTTATCTACATTGCCGGTTGCTTTTTCGCTATCTTGTATTATTGAGTGATAGTTTTCTTCTGTTTTTGCAGAGCTAAAAAGCCGAACATGCTGATTTTGGCTAATCACTGTAAATTAAATTAAATTAACTTAACATTAATTAACTTAACAGAAAATAAAAACCATAATTAAAATACAAATTGAACAACATAACCCCGAAATTAAACTTGTGTAATGTGTACTTCATCATACTATTATATTATTTATTAATTACCTGGCAAACGATGTTGAATAGAAAATGTATTTAATGTATGCGGCAAACAAAATAATTTGCTTCCACAACGATAAATATGTCTATTTTGTTTAATAGTATTAAAAAATCTTAGGCTTGATGCCATTTTTCAGAATGATGTGCAATTGCGCAAAATACTGTCAAAAAACTATAACAGTTCACATAAATGTAGAACATTCTACCTATGATGTATTATCATATATTTTTCGTAGCAATTTAAACCTCAGGCAATACTTATACGAAATTAACTAAAATTTAATTAAGGAGTTACTAGACGTGTTTGATTAATAATCCGAGATTTTAGTTCCGATAACTCTTGACAGAAGCTATTTTTTTGAATAGAATTAATCGATCTCATTGAACGGGCAACGTTTTCTCAACCCCTATTTATATAGAGAAAATGTTTCCTAATGAACATATAGAAAGAATGAAGGTTTTTTAATAATATTTTTCCCTAGGGTTAAGAGAACGTTGTCTATTGAATAAGATAACTTTAAATTATCTAAACTTAGTCATTTTTTTTACATATAAAACGTGCTTGTTAATATAGTTCGTTCATAAGTAAACAAAAGTTTCTCGAAAATTTTTTTTTATCATTTTTTCTAGAAATATTAGATTATGAAAAGTAGTTAAGTATTACAATTAATATTTAATTTATAAATTGTCAGCATTATCAGCGTTTGATATTTGAAGTTTGGTCGGATTATGGACGTTTGTAAAATTAAATATTAGTTATGAATTACTTTAGAAATTCATTTGTTTATCATTTGTCTTTTTAGAATATCAAAAAATAAAAAGTGAAAAATAGTAATAAAATCTTTTTACACGTAACGCTTATCATAACCTTAAAAACACAGTATCTGGTGTTATGTTTACAAAATGAAACAATACATTTTATATTTGTAGTTTAGTTTGAATAGTTTTGGCAAGTTTTTATCACACATTTCATTATTGCACATTCTTTGAAACCTTAAATTATATTGCAATGCAATTTATATTGTTCAAACACGTAGAAGATTGGAGACAAGATTTGAAGACCATAAAAAAGCTTGGTTAAATAACTTACCAGACAAATCAAATATAGCTAAACATCTCATCTGTAACAATCATTCTTGTATAAAATGAATAAAACAAATTGATGATTCGTTTTTATTAGACATCTATGAATCAATCGAAATATATAAACATCGTAATCAAAATATATTAAATAGCGATGCTGGTAATATTGTATCAAAAATGTTCACATTACTCGATTAACGGTTATTGGTTTTACTTGCATAACACAACATGAAAATATTTATTAACTAATACTATTGCATTTCAAATTGTTTCATTTTTTCATTTTTTCATTTGTTCATATTTAAATTAGCTGTTGTATATTGTTGTAATCAGTTTAAGAATCAATTTTTCTGAGGATGGCAGGGGCAGCATATTCAGTCGAAAACATGTTTAAAATTTATTCAACTATTGTTGAAAATTTAAAAAAGTGGTTTTATTCTATAACTCATCTTTTCTTAATATTATTTATTTTCAACGGTGCTTTCCACACAAAAATAATAATTTCATTTTGTGTTAATTATTATTCATCATTTGAACTTAAATTATACTTTAAAAACAAGTTACATTAATTATTAAAAAAAAAACACACATATCATTTTGTAAACATAACACCAGATACTGTGTTTTTAAGGTTATGTTAAACGTCACATTTAACCCTGAGGGTCTTCTATTGTATATTAAGGTGGGTCGAAAATGCAGAATTTGAGAAATTCAAAGGTCTTGGGGGCAAAAAAAGTTACCAAATGAAAAAAAAAATTGGATATATTTGTTTTGGGTTAACAGTTAACCCTGAGTAGCGCAGTCGCCCTAAAGGAACAAAAAAGCGCTGTTTTTGAAATTAAAGCCACATTGGCACAAGAAAATATATAAATATATTATTTTTTTTTACTTTTTTACTCGTATTTTGATTTAATATACTCTTCTGTACAGCGGATCAGGGGATAAAATTACGTGCAGTTGGGCCCAAAATCTGCAGTCAGCCTGAAAAAAATGCAGTCAGGAATCTCAGTTT
>JAABKK020004941.1:1524-24942 GCA_011634745.2 Catotricha subobsoleta
ACATCTAGATGTGCCATCAGTTCCCGCTGCAGCATCACCTCCACTTCCCACTGTAGTATCTCCTCCAGTTCCCGCTGCAGCATCACCTCCACTTCCCACTGTAGTATCTCCTCCAGTTCCCACTGTAGTATCTCCACCATTACCAGCTGAAGCACCAACTCCAAGTCCTGTTGTAGCACCGCCTCCAGTTCCAACTGTAGTGCCAACTCCAGTCCCAGCTGTAGTATCTTCTACAATGCCAGTTGAAGCATCAACTTCAAGTCCTGTTGTAGCATCATCTCCACTTCCCACTGTAGTACCAACTCCAGTTCCCGCTGTAGTATCTTCTCCAGTTCCTGCTGATATACCACCAACTGCAACAATTCCTGTTGCCAAGGCAGCTTAGAAATTTCTTAAATAAAATATCATACAATGTACTTAAAATAAATATTGAAGATTTCATTATGAATAAATAAAACTTGTGATTTATTTTTTTAATTTTAAACATATGTTTTTTTTTAACAAGAACCTCCCATAATCTAAGAACAACTAAGAAATTATCAACTGAAAAAAGGTAATAAGATTTCAAGAAATTCACCATTTCAGCTTTAGATATAAAAAAAATTAAAAAAGATATTTTGACATTACAAGAAAAGAAACAAAAGACGTGCATACCCAATTCCAATAAAATCTGCGTTCGATCCTATTTAACCACTTTATTAAATATAAAAACATTATTATGCTTTATGCATATGGGCAATTCCACAGCAAAACGGAAAAATATAAAAAAAAACGAATTATATTAAATATTTTTAATTTTAAACTATTTGACCGAGTTACTATAAAATTTAAGTTGTGTTAAATATCGATTCTCATCACTTTGTCAAGAAAAAGATGTTATTAAACTTTTTATCTTCAGAAAACCATTTATCTTATAAGATTATTATATAAAATAAAATGATCAAGAACTTCTTAAGGAGAAGTTTGAAAGACGTGATGTATTGAAGAAATACTGTTATTTCAAAAGTAGAAAAGGTCGTAGTATACAAGATTTTTCTTAGATTTTGTTTTCTAGTAGTTTTAGCACTCTTCTAACGTGCCTATCTGTAGAAAGTGATTTTTTTGACTATATTACAAAGATTTTTTTTTAACTAAAATAAATTTAAAATTTTCTTTGACCCTTCAATTAATTAATAATACATATTTTTAAAAAAACAGACCAGATATTTTAACTTGTTTATGGCTTTGCAAAAAGTCTTTCCGATTTTTGTAACATGTTTTACGGCCTTTTAAATGCATATTTTTCTGAGAAGACCTCACTAATTCTTTTTTCTGTATTATGTTTTATTACAGTACTAGTAAATGCATATTATTTCATAAACAATTTTGAAATTTTTGTCTATTGGAATTTAAGTACTCAATTTGATCCAAAGCGTCAGAATACGCAACGTGCCCATACACTGTATGGGAAATATGTACGAATTATAGGTTTGATAATTTGTTTTTCCTATTCGTATATTTTTTAAATGAAATTCTTCCAAATATCTTCCAAATTTCTTATTAAAACCTTTCACATCTTATAAAATTCTTGCGCCCCATATACATCTATCACATTTTATAAAAATCTTCTACGTCACATTTTTCAATTTTCTCGAAAGCTAGGGCATAATAAAATCTATTTTACAATTAACATGTAGTGCATATTAATAAATTGGATACTAATCCAATTTTTATAATCTTTCTTGTTTTTCTTAATTTAATGTAATTTTTCTTCATTTTTTTTACTATCCAAAATAATTATTTGAAACAATAATTAGATTTAACAAACCATAGGAACCGGTTTGATTTTTCTATGTATTTAAAAGTCACAAAACATTTAAGAGTGTATTCAAACATTAGATTATAAACAATTATTTGGAACTAATTTTCTCTTTTAAATATTTATAATAGATTTTTAATTAACTAACCGTCTAATATGGAACATTAACCAACATTGATTGGTGAAATATAATCAATCAAATAAAAATATTCATCACAGCATGCAGATGTATAATTACACTTCCATATATCTATGTGGATGACTACAAAGGTGTAGTCAATTGATTATCGATATTACATAATAAAAATTTAAGTTAATGTTCAAAATACATAATGGTTATTTTAATAAAACTATATTAGTTATGTTAGAGTGCAGTAAAATATCTAGTCACAGACAATATACAAAAAAAATAAGAAAACATTTTAAAATTAATTATGATGATGTACAAAAAGTTGGTATAAACATGATTTATTTGTATAGAACAAGAAATGAGCGAACAACACATACCTCTTATAAAGAGAAAAAGAACAAGATCTTTTCTCGTATACACAAAGTCTGTAAGTAGCATCACAATAGATTTTAAGTTGACAGAATTAAATTCAAATTTAAATAAATGTTAAATGTAGGATGTTGTTCGATAACGACGAGGAAAAAAATGTTATGTCATCAAATGTCTCATAGTCTTGCCTGCCTATAATAACAATAATTCGTTTGTTTTTTCTCATCTGTCTGACATAAATATTAGCGCGATTATATAAAATGTATAGGCACGAAATTAGGTAAATAAAATAATAACCCTGCGTTTTATTGTCATCAGATTCAAGTCAAGTCAACAAGTCAATTATGGGAAAGGTTCAATTTTGTTTTGTTTTTTTTTTTGTTTTTATATTGACATGATGTTTAAATCTTTGATTTTTTTTCTTGTAATTTTTTTCCTCATCGATTACGTTGCACCTTTAAATTAAATGTGTCGGTTGGCATTATGACAACATAATTATTTATTATATTTAATGTTTCTTATTGAAAGTTATGATAATAAATTGTATATTGTTTTGAAATCAATAAATATTATAAATTTATATTATTTATATTTGTTATATTTGTTATATATTGCTGAAATATTCTTTCGGACAAAAATGTAATAATGTAAAGTTCTTATTATATTTAAAATTAAAATAAGTAAAAATTCTATGCTCATACCACTTGAGTTCGAAATTGTGTTCACCTAATACATATGTGATGGTGTCGTCTTCGATTATAAATCTAATTCAATGCCAGTAGAAATGGAATTGTATTCAATACTTCAATACTGCAAATATTGATTGATATAATTTCTAATATTATATTATATTTATTCATCCCAATTTAGATTTTCCCATAGCTCTCTTTACGATATATTTGAAATATTTATTTTGCTTTAGACTATACGATACTTAAATAATTCTGTCATTATGGGACGTTAGTTCAACCAGAAGAGAAAAAAAATAAATAAAAAACTTCTGGGCATTTTATTTTTTCATATAAAAAGAGACAAACGATACACGAGTGATAAAAAAGTGTACTTATACCAGTGAATGTATAGACATTGAAATTGTTTTGTTTTTTTTAAAGTAAATTTATTTTACTATATTTGGAAGTACCTGTTTTTTTTTTTATTATTCTAATCCGAATTTGTATTGACATTCTTGTGTATACAATTTGTTTGCATTTTATACACATAACATGTAGACGTGAGGTATAGGCAGACATCCAATTCTTGATATTTTAGAATTTTATCGTACATAAAATGTATTATAAGCACTAATAAAAACACTAATTGAATGCTATATAAAAATAATAATTTCTCCATTAGATAGTATTAATTATTGTATGTACTTGTACATTAAATGAAACAATTATATAAATAATAAAATATATTATTTTATATATAATAAGAAACCGGCTGCTATAGTTAATAGTTGGTTGCGTATAAAAGTCATCATAATAATATTAATATTATTTGTTATAAAATAAAGTAAAAAAAAAATAATTATTAATCTCATACATAATATTATGACTTATCTTAAATTGCATAACAAATGACTTCACACCACTGACAACATAACATCATTGTAGTTGTAGCCTATGCCCAGTTGAGCGCATATACCTACATTTAATACATAAAATGTATTATTACAGATGATGGTAATGTAGAGTGCACGCAATCAAATTCAAAACCATTCCTTTTAAGAAATTATACACATACTCACGGAAACACCAACACCATACAAATACAAAGCGTATATAATACCAAATAATTGCTGGTAATTATAATTTTGAATAATAAACGTGAAACAAAACTACTTAAATTTATCTTCAAAACTAAATGTTAAATATTTGTTATCTTAATGCAACATCTAAAGCAAGAATTTAGTAATTTTTTTTTTTTTTGGAAAAATAATAATTAATGTTTAAAAAAATGTAACAAAATATGTATTTGTGTGCGGAGATAGACCAACAATATTTGTATACTTTGGTTAGATTTAATTAAAGCTTAACGAAATTGCATTGAGGACCTTTCATTTTTTTGTTTTTCACTGGCAAGGCCATTTGAAACATACTTCCTTAATTTAAAATAAATTTGGTTGTACCAAAATGTTATTATTGTCATCATGAAATTTAATTCATATTAATGTACGTGGGGACATAAAGAAAGAATTAAATAATAATCTTAAATAATATAAACTAAAGATCTTTTTTTTTAAAAAACACAACGATAATTAATAAGTCTTTCTCGATGCATCTTTACTATATTTCTTCTAAATCTCTGTTTCTTAGGGGCCTAGTCCGCATAAGAACGAAAAGTATTAATCTTAAACTGAAACTAAAAATTCGTGTGAGAGCAAAGAGGTTGACATGTCTTACTCTCTTCGCTCTCACACGAATTTTCAGTTTCAGTTTAAGATTAATACTTTTCATTCTTATGTGGACTAGACCCGCTACGACATTTGGCATGCCAATCATCTTCTTTTCTCTTAAACAATCTTTCTCAAATACATCCATTTCTTTGTCACAAGATCTGAGCAAACAATTCCAAACGATTGCTTTTACAGCGAATTAATTAACATTAATATTTAATGAAGAACTTGCTCACAGTGAGTGAAAATAAATCGGTGTCTGGAGAAATAGGCTCCACACCTATTTTGTGTCACCATATTCTACACTGATGAATTTCAAAAAAAATTATGAGAATTCTCTTTTTCTGTGTTTTCAATTTTAAATTTAAAATTTAGCGCTATTTGAAGTATTTTAATACAGTCAGTCGCTTTATTGGCCACATTATATGCATAGTTTTTTTTTCAGTCTTCAGAAAAAACAAATTAAATACATTATTAGTTGTAAACAAAATAAATTTAATAATTTATGATAAAAGAATGAAAATTTCATAATCATGATAACAATTAACAATAAATTCATTTTTAAGTCAACTGAAGAGAGAGCCCTCTCATAGCAACCACAAATAATTTAATTTAATGTTGTACACTATATCAAATTGACAAAAATTGAGAATAAATAGGCGAAAAGAAAAAAGTATGTACCTATACAAAATTCTATGTATTTTTTTTTTGCATCGGCAAACTCACAAGAACTATATGTATTTGTATATACCTGCTCATGATATATGAGTACATGATACACATATTTTGGTATTTGTCTCTTAGTACAAATAAAAGACTAGCCATATGCACACTTGTCGCCGTTATAATATTGCTAAATAAATAAAATAAAACGTATCAAAATTAATTTTTGTATATAGTAAACGCTACTGTAAATGAGTAGATAGCAGACAAAGTAATACAGTAAATATTGTTTTAAAAATACAATATATCATTACAATTGCATATCACGTACACGATGATTAGTTACATACGCAAAGAAAAAGAAATTTTTTATTTTATAAAAGAAATAATTTATAAATTTACTCTGGTTTCATCGGAATTCGTGCTGTCGATTAAATTAGGTGACAGATTTTCATTTCGTTTTTATTTTTTTTGTTAATTTTAAATAATTTCTTCTATATTTTGAACTTTAGACAATTAAGAATATAGTAAGATGGACGACCAAAGGTTAAAAGAAATTTTAAATTTATGATTAAACATAATATATTAATATTTTGTTAGCTACAATTTATTTCACTTTTCATTATTCACTTCTTAAAGTTGTGGGAATGTAGCTAATAATAATAGACTCTTTCGGGATATTGATTAACTGATTCAATGTGATCCTAAGTAATTCAATTAATTTACTTTCCGATATGATCACATTTATCGATTATTGATTTAATATTGAGTAGAATCAATTAGAAAACAAAATTGAAATGATTATTATTACCTATACTGAAATTTTAGTCAGGTTTCTTTCTAATTGCTAAACACTAATAAACTGAAATTATCTTAAAGTGAAAATGGTTGTTAAAAAATTAAATTCATATCTCAGCTCAATTAACGCATTAAAAATGCTTGATATTATACAGCTGTAGAGTCTTAACATTTAAATATTTGCTTGAGAAAATGTCTTTTCCAGTTCAAACATTAGAAAATAAGCCAAACCATAAATTATAAAAATAAAAATTAAATTAGCAAGTAAATCATGGTCGTGTGGATAGTAACACGCATTCAACAAAATAATAAACATTAAATACAGTCAAACGAAGTCGATGAATTATAAATATATTGGTATTAATAATATTTATGAATTTTTTACAAGAAGAATGAGCGAAAGCCGCCAATATCACTAAATTCGTTTAAAAGAAAAAAAAATACTTCTTCATTTTTTTTTAATAGCATTAGGTACTTGCATTTGGATAAATAATTTATAATTCAGTTGGTAAAAATCAGCGTAAGTTCAATGTGAACCAATGTGTGGATGGATCATCACCCAATATTGATTTCGTACATATAAAATTTAATTTCGGCCATTTCATTCATCTTACCTGTAAGCAAAAGAGAAAAAAGAAATTTTATTATTATTATTATATAAATGTTCAATAAAAATTATTCAAATATGATATTATTCTGAATAAACTAAATTTTTGTTCATTTTTTTTTTTATTTTATTTTATTTCATTTCATTTCTTTTATTATATTAAATTGACGTGTGTGATAAATGCTGTTATGTGATACCTAAAATAGTCAAAAGCGAAAAAAAAAAAAAAAATTGGTATTACAAATAACTTTTTAATAAGCAATCGGATCTATGCGGAGAAATAATTTGTGCTATGGATGCTATGGTTTATTCAGTTGTAATATGATGTGACAAAATTATTATTTATTTTTATTTTTTTATGATATTTGAAATGGCAATAAAAGATACAGCGAAATGCTTTTTAAAATATAATAAAAATAAAGAAAAAAAAAAGTGTTATGCAAACAAATATTTGATTTTGTAATAAGCCATAGAGATAATCAGAAAATATCACCAAATAAAAAAAAAAAAATGGAAATTGATTTGGCTTGAGATTAATTTGGCAAACTAGGTGATAGGTAACTATAAAATAGAAAAAAAAAACTTAAATTAGTCAACAAAAACAAAAATGGAATAAAATTGCTAGTAAAATTCGGATAAACACAAATATTAATATCGAAATTAATTTCAGATGCGGTGTTTAAAAATTTATTTCACTTAATTATTTTTAAAAAGTAGTCAGTAATTAATTTACCGCCTGGATGTTATTTTTTCAAAAATGTTATTTATGTATTTAATATTTTATTTTTGATTTCGTAAAATCGAATCAAAGTTCAGTAGTAATTAACCTAATTGTGATTTTTTTTTGTATATATTTTTTTTTTTAAATGTAAATTTGTCGTCTACGAATTGGCATGAAGAAGTGCACAGACAAAATAAATAGTGTTTAAAAATTCCTTGAATAAATTTAAACAAAGAATAATGCATGTTAACCTTCATAACGTTCAATGTCACATTAACTCGAATTGTAATGCAACAGATCAAATATCACAAATGTTGTATCTAAAAGTCAAAAATTTCATAAGACAGCAATTAAAAGTATTTTGATGTTAAGCGATAATATTATAGGACTTATATTTTTGTTCAGGAAGCAGAACTTATTTTTTTTTTAAATGGAACGGAAAAGAAATAAAATAATAATAAAATGATCTTTTTTCATGTTAACTTTTTTCTTCTTCATTTTAGGTCATCAATTAAAAGATTCAATGGAATTGTCATCAGATACAATCGAGAAGTCGAACCGTAAGCCGTAATTAATCAGAATTTTGGTTGAATCAATATTTTTTTTATCAAATAGTAAAAAAAATGGAAAAAAATCATTCTTGTCTGTGGTTACTTATATTTAATATTCTTTTATATCTCAAAGTAAACCTAAGAGAGATATTCTATATTTTCCATCAAAACTCACTCTAACCAGTTTTCCATTAAGACCGGCTTGTCACTAACTTAGACTCGAAATTTAAATTTTAACTTTCATGGAACCGAGGCCCAATCGGTAAAATGATAAGATTCAACTCGTTGAAAACAACACAGTTATTTTAAAACACACCGTAGCCTAATTTTAATAAGCCAATTTATAAAATAAAATGTTTTTTTTTTGCCTTGTTCATTAAATTACTTTCTTATATGTTAAAATATTTGATTTGCAGAGAGAAAGGAAATAATAAAATTCATTATTGATTTATACGCATGTAAATTAATTATTACTGCTTAAGGTGGACACGATTATTTGATATTATATTTGATTTGATTGAGTAATAATAGCATAATATAATTGGATAACATATATTTATATATCTGCTTTCAAGTACAACAGATATCAGCACCTAAATTATATTAAGTCTTGATAGTCCCTCACCTATGTATTGATGCCTTAATCCCGAAATTATAATTAGTAATAAAATTCTTTATTGATTTAATTCGAGGTTCAACAGGTTATACATCTTAGCTAATTTATCAAACGTAATCTAAACCGTTTAAAAGCAAAAACTAGCTCATTAATTGTAAGCTCAAAAATATGCATTTTGTGAAACTTTAAGCCATCACCTAATGATCTTTTAAACATGCATGCTTCATTTAAGATGAGTAAATGCTGCAATGTATCGATTTAAAAAAAAAAGAAAAAAAAGTCAGATATTCTATTTAAACTATTATTTTCACAAAAACCTTACTCTTTTGTTATATTTTGCATTAAATATAAAATCAATGAAGCAATAAACGAAATAAATTAAAAATTTTGCACATTGCATGTTTAATGAATTTCCCTGCTTCTGATTCCCATAAAAATTATTTACAATTATCTTAGCAACATAATTATTTTTGCTATAAATATGCTAAATTAATTACTTAATTAAATATTGAATTAAGGCATATTTATAATTTCAATTTTTAATAATATTGCAAGCAAAACGAAAAACGATTTCAATATAGAAAAGTGCGTTAATTTAAAGTAGATAAAAGAAAGGCTGGTAGTTTCATTGTTTACTGATCTGATAACGCTGTATAGATTTTAATACAATTACGTTTCTTCTCATCAAACCACTTTCAAAGATGGACAAAAAAAAAAAATTAATTCATTTTGAATTGTTTTAATTTTTTTTGTAAAAACTACAAGTATTAATTGATTAAATTTTGTTCGAAATTATATATTGCTTTCAAAAAATCTATTACATCATGATGATTATGGCGGACACACCATTCAAGTCCCTATAGCATGCTCAATATTAATATTTTATTACGTTTATTATTTTATTTGAATATAAATTATATTAAATTCTTATATTTTTGTGTTTTTTTCTACAGACAAACTAAAACACCATATTGTCCATCATAAAACTAAAAAATGCATCCAAACTCAACGTTAGCTTATTTCAACCATAGAAGAAGATGTACAGGAATGCGTAATCTCTCACGTAGATAACTAAAATGCGATTACACTAACTTCTTGGTGGCTTAAACCGCAAAACGATACTAAACCATGAATTGCGAATACTAAAACAAATTAAATATTATTCATAATATTAAAGTTAATAAAATGTTGTTTGTAGATATACTTACGCTACCATACAACTGTTTAGCGATCGATTTGGACATTTTCGTTGCTTACCAGAGAAAGTTGTTTTAATATTTTTATGTTGTTTTTTTTCTTCTGTTATTATGGCTGGCAGTCTGTTATGATCATTGCTGTGGCATAGTTGCATTTTTAAAACGAATAATAAATATTGCGCCGACGCGAATATCTGACTGCATATACCAACGAAATTGAAAGTATAATAAGTTTTGTATTGAAACCAATAAACGAACGTGGTATACTTAGTTTGTAAATAAATTTGATTTAGAGAAATGAATCGATCATTTAAGAAAAAACGAAAAATCTATACGTGAACATTGTATTGTAAAAACACTTATAATTAAAATTGATTATGATTGCACATTGCAGAAAATTAATATTGACTTAATAAATGTGCGGTTATTGTTGACAAACAATTAAGAGTGTGTTAAAGATGATTATTATAATGTGTGCTTGTAAAACTGATGGTCAGTGCCGTGTTTAAATTATAATAATTAATCAATGATTATTTTCTATTGAAGAAATATCATAAAATAGAAATGAAAGGTAATTGTACATCAAAGACTTGAGTGCTTGCTAGTATCGAGAAAATAAATGTATCATTATAACGTACAGACAATTTTCATTGTGTATGCATATAATTACATTTATGTTAAATTATCAAATTGATCAAGAGGAAAACTCAGCGTTAGAAATAAATTGAATTGTTTTAAATAAAACAAATTCACAGTTAAATTAAAATATAAATGAAACACGGTGCATGTGCAACGCTAATTATTTTACACTCTGTTCACATAACATTTTTATTTCGTAGCTTGAAATTATAATTCAATTATTCGAAAGAGAAACATATAATTACTATATTCTCATTATTGTCTTTCGAAGATATAACATAATTAACGTTAAAACTAGTCAATCTAAATTTCATCAATAAATCAAAACATAATGGTTATTAGTGCAATTGCGGCTGCAAGTAGTGCAGCAAATTTAATACCAGCAGCCATAAAACTTGCACCAGCGGTGGGTACAGCTGCCGTTGGTATTGGTAAATTAACAGCAACAATAGGAATTGCTATTAAAGCAGCAACAACAATTATTGGAATTGGAAAATTAACAATATTACCAGTGCTGATTGCATCATTAGCATATTACAATTATGATTTATTCGATCCAGAAAATCGGCCATTTAATGTTAAGCAAATTGATAGAGAATATGATTTTATAATTGTTGGTGGAGGTTCAGCTGGATCAGTATTGGCGAATCGATTATCGGAAATTAGCAGTTGGAAGATATTATTACTGGAGGCTGGAGGACATGAAACTGAGATATCAGACGTTCCAATTTTGTCATTGTATTTACATAAAAGTAAATTGGATTGGAAATATAGGTAAGGATTGGAGGACTTCTATGTGGTACATATATCTCTTTAATATATGTAGTTAATTTCAATTTTGAAATTTACTCTTATATGATCTTTTATGAAATTTCAAGCAAATCATTTCACATTCACAAAACCCATAACTCCTATTCCTGAGATTCAGATCGAACTGATCTATTCTTTCATTTACGCAACATAAACGATTTTTACATACCGCTAATTTTATTCAATTCATGCATAAGATAAAAAAAATTAACGAATGAAATTCATATTTATTAGAAATTTATTTTAATTAAAATGTCACTGGTACAAAATTACAATTTAAACTAATTCACAGATAATATAAAACGTATGCATAATGCACCACAATCATATGTATGTGATTATGCATAATTTGGTATTAATTCGATAACAAATTTCTTAACATCTAACATTTGTTTTTCCTCAAATTTCAATATTGGTCATGGACGGCTACATCAATAATTTTGAAATTTCAGTTATTATTGGATGGTTTTGTTTTGTTTTGTTTTTTTTTTTTAATATTATTATAAATTTGAAATGACATAAAAAACTACAAAAACTATAAAAATATAATAACTAAAGCTCTATCCATTCATTGAAAAATAAAATGCAGCAATAAATTCCATTTTATAAACAATATTGACGAGTAGATAGATATTTATTGTGACGATGCGACATACAAATTATTTAGGTATTGTGTTTTGTATGAACACAAAACACAATGATAAAAATATTTTAAAATACCGGATTCATTTGCAAAACAATTATTATGTAGTCATTCGAAATCAAACGTATACCTGTACACAATTTAATATGAAGTATATTTTACTTTCATTTCAATATTACAGATTCCATGTTTCCATGTTTCCATGTTTGGTTCATTTTGTTATTTAATAATTTTTTTCTTTATTTACAAAAATTTTGTGTTGGCGCAATTTTCAATAGTTATTTTGTTTTTTTTTTGTCATATGAGATTTTATGAAATATTTTGTTTCTCGAAGGGGTGCTATTCAAATCATTTCGTAACTTCAGTTTTGCTGGGAACTGGCTTTTAATTGAATTACATATTCATTATACATATTTAGATTTGCCACTCATTTGTATTTAAAAAGTTTTTTATTTAAAAAAAAAAAATATTTTGGCAACAAACAGCTGTAGACCTATTACATATTACGTCGTCTTGCTATAATAAATGCAAAATTTTCAATTTCATAGAGACGAATCGATAATATTTTGAATTTACATTAAACAAAAATAAAAATATTTTGTTTCATATTTAAAAAAAAAAAAAATTGACGTTGAAATAATAACTACATTAGAGGATCAAATTATTTATTACCCGCGAGCCTAATAAATATATTAAAATCACCCTGATTGCATTATTACACATTAAAAATATTATTTGCATAGCAATTTAACCTTATTTCATTTGTACATTGATAAAAGTTGTTTATTTTTGGTTAAACTACTTTTAAATGTCTGTTTTTGTGTTTCTTTTTTTTTTCGTCATGTATTTGGATTTTGTTTTTCTTTTCTTTATTAATAATATCAAATGTAATTTATGCAGTCCACTGCCCACCTGTTCAGTGTTGAGTATTCAGTATTCAGTATTCAGTAGCGTTCAAGTACACATCTAAATTTCCTAATCGATCATAAAATATAAATCGTATTACAATTATGAAATAAATTCAAGGTTTTTGAAATGTTTTCTCATAAATTTTATTTTCAGATAAATTGGTATCGAATATCGATTCAGTTTAATATATTATTTGTGTTAAATTCAAAAAGAAATTGAAGAATGAATATCGTTGATTTGAACTTGAATGCATATCGATGGATTAAACCCAGAATCTGATATCTGCAGTATTCATTTTTTTTGAAATATTATGTTAATGATGTGAAATGTTTGCTATCACAACTCGGCAGTATTCTTTTTTTTTGAAATATTATGTTAATGATGTGAAATGTTTGCTATCACAACTCGCATATCGTCATTTCGATAGGAATATGGAAATGCTGATAAAACCCGTTGAAAATATATGAAATTATATATACATATAATAAACAATATACATTTTCGAGAAAATTCATCGAATTAGTATTACCTACCATTTCTGTATCTAATGTCAATGAACAAAATAAATAAATAGCTGCAATTTAGTTTTGCATTTGCATTCAAGAATTATTCAATAATCATTATTATATATAATAAATTCAATGCATTTGGCTATTCTAAAATTAATCACATTGGAAATGGTACCCGGATAAAAATTTACTTCACGTGACTTTATTCTGCGTTATGCTATTTTATAAATACTTCATACTTTACTTTAATAATATCCAAATTTTAAAAGTCACTTAAAGTTATTCTGACGTAAAATCAACGTAGTTTAAGAAATCATAAAGTACTTAAAGTAACCAAAATTTTGATATTTGAAGTAATACAGGAAATCGTAACGTATTCATAAAGTAAATCCAAATTTTGGCAATACTTACTTCAAGTACTTTATGATTTATAACATAAACTTAAAGTAATTCCAATTTTGAATTTTTGTAGTACTTTAAGTACTTTATGATTTCTTGAACTACTTTAATTTTACGTCAGAATAACTTTAAATAACGACTTAACAACTTTACAACTATGAAAGTAATTATAAATTATCTTAAAGTATTATAACGTCCGCTGTTGTAAAGTATGATGTATTTTAGGAAGTTGTGTAAAGTACTTTTTTACCCGGGATAACCGTCAATTTTTTTAAATATATAGTCTACTTACGTATGTATCCAATTGAATTATTCTTTAACTTTTGAATCATAAAACCAAAATTAAATAGATTTCATCAAAACTAACTCAAAATTGGATAAAACCTATTGCTTCATATGTTTACAAATTACAAACAACAAACAACAAACTAAAATATATCTTTTTTACCATTACTAATTCATATTACTTTATTTCCTAAATTGATTTCTTTTTTTAAAACCTACATATACCCAAAAATGCCATAAACTTGTATCTATTTCAAATACACTACAATTATTCAAGATCAGTGCGGACAATTAGTAAGTAAAACAGTAGCGCATTTACCTGCCAACTTAAATTTAATTGTTATACAACAATTTTTTAGTTTATTTTTTTTTTTTTTTGCATAGTCATTTTCGTCGATATTGTCTTGTCTTATTATAAGTTTGATTGTTTGTGTAACATCCATTAAATCTACAAAGCTATACTCATATATTTAGTACACAAAAGGTGCAGTACGACTACGATACTCATTCAGTTGGTTATTAGTTCATTTCGTTTTTGTTCATCATTCTGTTTTTTCTTTCTTCTTTCATTCATTAAACCAAACCATTAATTTGTCAATTTATTTCTTTCAGTTTTTGTTGCATTCATTTGAAGACAACAAAAACCGTCTATTAAATTAAGTAAAATCGAATTTTTCTGATGAGATTTCCATTAACAAAAATGTATCTTAAACGGAATGTTTTTTTTATAAAATGGCATTAACATATAATTATTGTCGTAAATGAATTTTTCCGTTTGAGTAACATTTTTATTATAATTTTTCATAAGTTTTGTTATAAATTTTATTGATATTTTACAACATTTTTGGCAATTTTTTTTATACTGCAAGAAATATATTTCATAAATTTATTTAAATATTTATTAAGTATTGTATTTTAAATGGTTTTATACAATTTCGTGAAATTATTATTTAGCTAAAACGAGTAATAACTGAATTATGAAAGAAATGATTGTTTTTTTTTTTATTTAATTTGAGAGATTTTATTTTTTTTTATTTTCATTCGAAAACAAGAAAAAGATGTTAATTGAAAGTGAATTGTATTTTGGATTTTATATGAATCACTTTATGATTTTGAAAAGTAAGAGTTTCATTTTCTTTATATAGGATTATGTAATTGATTTATGCAGTTTATTCACCAATTGTGACTATCTCCATTTAAATTGATAAGCGAAAGCGATACATATATGGGCACTGACACTATCTTAATCTTTAAAAAAAAGAAGCACACTGAGAATTTTTTAATTCATTGCAAGCCGATTTCAGAAACAATATTCCTAGTTTTTCATCTCACGTCGATGTGTTTGTCTTAAAGTTCATTATGTTTAAATGTTCTCTTCATTGAAATCATTTTGGTATTTTTGCACATCCGCATCCGCATCCGATTTAAGTGAATGTTTTGATGAATAGTAAATTTCCATTTTCACATATTTTTTTTTTTTTTCAATTTATACTGCATTTAAATCATCGATAAAATGAGTACAAAAAAATGAAAAAAGAAAGAAAAAGAATAACAACTTCTAATTTCTTACATAATGAAAATAATTTAACCGTTTAAATCTCATTTTCACATTTTTACTGTTCTTTTTTTTCTGGTAAATATTTCAAACAAAATTAAAAAGTCTCTATTACTCGACGTTTATTAATTTCTGTGTTTTTTTTTTTTCCATTAACCCAATTAATCATAACAACATTTTATTATTAAATAATGTTACATTATACAAACTCAGTCAGATTGAAATAGTATATTTATTCGAGCGGGCAGTGATATGGAAAGACGATGACGGTAACGTATTAGACAACTAAAGTTAACAATTTACCTCGTCAAAACAATATATATACGTTTACATTTTTCAAGGTTTTTTTTTTCTTTCATTCACATTTGAATATTTTTGTTTTCGGTATTAGTTTACACTTGTGTAATACAAAAGGCGGTAGGCAGTAGGCCTACTGGGTAAGCTAATAAATATTTCACTCTCTTTAAATGTAAATGTTCGCGGTGTACACAGCAAACATAAAATAAAAATTTATTGTTATGATCTTTATTTTATTATAATATATAAAAAGTAAAGGAAATTCATTGGTATTTGGATGGGCCCATAGACTCATACAACCACACAAACAAAACATCATTATGTAATTGCTGTGTGTTTTTTGATCTTTAACTAAAAAAAATAATAATAATAATAACATATTATTTAATACCGCTACTGATGCTTATGCTATCGAAAAAAAAAAGAGAAGGAAAAAAAAATGTTAGACAGCAGTTAACAGACGGTTTGCAAAGAAAAAAAACGATTTTTTTTTTGCTATTGCTAATGAAGCTTATTATTGTAATGTAATATAATAGCGAAACATTATTCTTTAATCGGTTTGATTATTGAAATTAAATTCTAAATAATTGTAAATATTCGGTTAATTGTTTCGATAGGTACCCATTTAAGATTTTCAACCGTAAAAGTTTCTGCAATTCCTTTGCAAAATTCGGGATATAATTATGATCGATTTTCACTGTAGTGCATTCTCTTGTTTAAAAAATGGTTTAACAACTGCTTTAAAATTATTTGAATTTTTCTAATCTAATTAAAATTTAATAATCACATTCCAAGAAATTTATTCAATTAAATGAACAAAAAAATCAACGAATAAATACAATTAGTTATTATAACACCGTTTTTTCTCGTATCACTTTCTTTGTTTTTAAACATTCATTTGGAAATTTCTATTTCAAAAATAGATAAACGTGTTGTATTAATTATTATTATTGCTACATTTTACGTTATTATTAGTACAATTATATCGTATTAAAAATATTATACAAAAAAAAAGATATAATGTTTTCTTATTGTTTTTTATTTATTTGCCGCATTAATTTACGCTATTATTTTCATATATACTTAAACTTATATATAATTCTTTTTTTTTTTTTAATTTCCAATCGTTTTTAGCCTTTTAAATTTATACCACCTGAAAGTCGTACATTATTTTTATGTTATTTAAAAATGTGTGTATTTAATAAAAACAAAAAAAAATGATTATGATATATATCACGAAGGTAATACCTATTTCCTTAAAATAAAAACATCTTTTTCATTAATGCATTGCAAAATAATTCATAAAATATATTTTAAATATGAATTTTAATACCTATAGGCTTATATTTTATTAGGAGAATGGCTGGTTCTATTGTTTGTTGATCTTCGATATATTTATTTATTTATTTTTGAAACAAACCTTCTTTGGTATAAATAGTAATGTATCCGAATTGGAAAATATTGCTTGATAATCGAATCTTATAAAATGTTCTATTGAACTCTAATTTTCTACTTTCATATTACATATTTTCATTTAAACTGAAGTAGAAATACTTTTAATAACTAAATAAACTTGTTGAACGGTTATTTATATGTTACTCACGCCTGAAAATTTTTCTTTTTAACTTTTAATCAAGGCTAGGAACGTTAATGTTTTTCTTTTTTTTTTAAAGAGCGCTAACGCTATATTAATTTTTTTAAGTAGGCTAGTGCTAAAGCTAAAAAAAAATTACCGCACTTTTAAGCGGTAAGAATTACGCTAAAAACATTGCCCTATTCCCAACCATGATTTTAATATTAAAAAATTATGAAAAATTCACAAAATTATTACGTTATCTTTCCAAAATTAGGTACATAAACAAACAAAACCGTAAAATCATAGGGCGTTTGAATTTTATTTTTAAATTAAAAACAGATTATTTAATTTGGTTTAGGTAATGGTTACAATACAATAATTGATTTAAATTAATTTGATTTCATGGGAATAAATATTTCGAAATTTTATGTAATATTGTAAAATTGTTTTGGCATTTTAATGCATTACATCCGTTCAGTACAATCAGACTCTATCTCTCCTATATATCATTTTCATTTTGTTATGATGATTATGATTTAATTATTATTACTACATTTATTGGGCAAAATACCAAATGGATGATAATTATAAATTTTAATTTTACAAGAATTGTATAATATTTTTTTTTTTAATAATTATTTCAAAATGTTCAACGTATTCGTTTAATAATTTATAAATAATACACATTACAAACAAAATGCCTATGTGGCGGATTACATTTACTCATCGGCAACATAATGAGTAATTATAGAGAAATTGTATGTTGAGTTATTCACTAATATGTAAGCTTCTTGTAAGCCTACACTGTTCCTTTAGTTGAACATTATGTAGATGTAGAACCAGCTGTAAAATCTTTGGTATTTATTATTACCTATGATTAACTTATGAATTTGACTGATTGATTTAATATAAAATGTTCGATGTTTCATTAATATGTTCCTATACCAATTTAAACGTTGTGTTAAGTCAATATTATTAAAAATCTTGTTTTATTCACTTTCTCTCATACAAAAAAAGGATAGTGAACCAAAAGGTTGCACACAAATTATAAAAACTATTTAATTTATGCGGTCTGTATATATGACTGTTATTAAGAGGCATTATCATGGTTTTCGTTTAATAACTAAAGTTCAGAGAATATCTAATATAATTTATTTAAATATTTTTTCCTACGATTTAATGTTTTAATTATGCTGATTTAAAACATTTGATTAAATATAACCTTTCAGGCAACTGGTAATGAAATAATCTTTGTACATCGATAATCAAATCATTAAAAACTTTAAATTATGTAAAATCCAACTTTACTTATTTGGAAATAAAAATAATTTAAATCAAATCGCCCACTTATCATAAAATAATTTATTTTTTCAAAAAAAGTAATCTAATTTCAATTAATATATTTCGTATAAATAGGTACAATTTTATAGAGATTAATATTGACAACATTATTCTCTAACTATAAAAAATTGAAGAAAAAAAAACGAAAAAATGGTGTGAAAATAAAATTTAATATCTCAATCTGAATGGCGTGGGTAAATATTTTCTGTTCCTTAACTGTGCACCATAACTAACATCATAAACAATAGTTTTATTATAAAGATATAGATAGAAACGATGCGTGTATAGAGATTACTCTCATGTAAATTGTATAATTTACTATTTATCTTATTTAGCATCACCTGTCATAATCATAATCATAATAACAATAATATGTACCTACCTACCTATACGCTGTTAAACAAACAAACAAAAATATATATATAGAGAGAGAAAGAGAGAGGTTATTAATATTTTCATCATTGATATTAATTAAGTTACGCTATGCCGGGCGCTTTAAAATCTATTTATTATTATTATGTTTATGTGCAATAATATTACATTGTTTGTAATCACATGTATTTACCATTCAATAAATGCGTGTCTAGGAGGTTGAGTATATTTATATTATACATACATTAATATTGCACTACAATCAGTTTAAGCCCAGTTGATATTAAAATTAAAAAATCAAACTTCTTTGAAATATATTTAAATTTTAACAAGCGAGGATTAGTCTAGTCTGTTTATTCACTTACGACTTATGATATACTATTTTCTATCATTTTTCTTTTACCTTTTAATTTATCACAAAACTCTTTTTTGATTAAAATCATAGTTATATTTTTTTTTTTTATATGTGAGTAGTAGAAATACATACAGACCATTTTTTTCTTCTATTCTATGATAACCACCATCAATTACGCAGTTTTAATTTTAAAAAAAATCAGCAGAAAGAAAATTGTATTTATATTCGAATTGATATTTAAGTAAGTGTTTAACTGAGCTGTTGTTAAAGATAATTTATATGGCTTTAATATCAGCGTTTAGTCTGCTTGATCAACAGCTATTCATAAACATCATATACACGTACAACCGAACAACCGAATAAATATATAATCTTTAATAATATTTTGTTTTTTGTTATTATTTGCACAACGAGGTGTTAATTTCAATATAATCCTAACTTTAACTTATTTACGGCCTTAGGCGCCTTTTCTTCTGTGTGAAACAATGACTATACACAATTTATGAAAATTGTAAATACATAACAATTAATTCGATTATTAAACTATGAGCTTTGTAAATGTACAAAGTTTTGTATATTGATGACTTAACAATATGTTTACCATTTTTTTTTTTTTAAATAATGTTTAATATACAAACTTGTCTCATTATTTCGTAAATATGATGACTTGTAGTATTTGGTGGGCGGTTAAAATGATGGTATAATTATGAATATTGTTGTTTTAAGTGATTCGTTTTGATTAAATTATTTTAGATGAAAAGATTTATCATATCTTTTAAAAGAATCTCCAAATTTTCTTTATTTCAGTTTTTTGTATAAAATTACTTTACGATAACATTGATTTCAGTTTAATATGTATTCGATTTACTCTTGGGTAAGTTAATGAACGAGATATTTTATTGCATCATCACAAATAATGGGGATTCCTAAGAATATCACAGAACAGAGGCAGATTTATCGATTACAATGAACAAAGAATTAATAGGAAACAATTGTTTTTCATTTTAAATAAATTTTATAAAAATAATATTTTTTATTTAGAGCCCAACCACAAAAGTCAGCTTGTCAAGCAATGATCGATAATCGTTGTTGCTGGACACGAGGAAAAGTTCTTGGTGGATCCTCAGTTTTAAATACAATGCTGTATATTCGTGGGAATAAACGTGATTTTGATCATTGGGAAACGTTAGGTAATCCTGGTTGGGGTTACGAAGATATTCTTCCATATTTTCGTAAATCAGAAGATCAAAGAAATCCATATTTAGCAAAAAATAAACGACAACATGGAACTGGTACTTTTAATTAGGTTTTACATTATTTATTCAAAAAATCAATTATTAAATATTTTATTTTAAATATTAGGTGGATTTTTAACAGTACAAGATGCTCCATTTAATACCCCATTAGGTGCTGGATTTCTTCAAGCTGGTCAAGAATTTGGTTATGACATTGTTGATATTAATGGTGAACAACAAACTGGATTTGCATTCTATCAATTTAATATGCGACGAGCATCGAGATGCAGTACAGCTAAAGCATTTTTGAGACCAGTTCGAATGCGTCGAAATTTACATGTTGCATTATTCACACATGTCACAAGGGTGATTATAGAACCAATAACAAAACGCGCCGTAGGTATAGAATTTATACGATTTGGTCAAAAGCAAGTGGTTTTCGCAAAGCGAGAAGTTATTTTATCGTCAGGAGCAATTGGCTCGCCACATATTTTAATGAATTCGGGCATTGGACCTAAACAGAATTTAGAAAATGTTGGAGTTAAAGTTATTCATTCACTAGAAGGTGTGGGACAAAATTTACAAGATCACATTGCTGTTGGTGGTATTGCATGGTTAATTGACAACCCGATTGGTATTAACACAAATCGATTGGTTAATTTGAATACAGCTTTAAGATATGCAATCACTGAAGATGGTCCACTGAGCAGTAGCATTGGATTGGAAGTGGTTGGATTTGTAAATACGAAATATGCAAATCATAGTGATGATTGGCCTGATATGAATTTTTTGATGACAAGTGCATCATTATTTTCGGATCCACAAGTGAAAATTGCGCATGGTTTAAAATCAGAATTTTTTGATGATTGCTATGCAGATATAATTGGCAAAGATGCATTCAGTATTTTACCAATGATATTGCGGCCAAAAAGTCGAGGTTTTATTAAATTGCAATCAAAAAATCCGCTTAGACATCCACTTTTATATCATAATTATTTAACGCATCCAGATGATGTGGCTGTTTTACGTGAGGGCGTTAAACTAGCTGTAGCAATAGGTGAAACAGAATCACTTAAAAAACAATTCGGTGCTCGTTTTCACAGTAAAGCAATACTCAATTGTAAGCATTTACCTCTTTTTACTGATGCATATTGGGAATGTGTTATTCGACAATATACAATGACAATTTATCATATGTCGGGCACAGCAAAAATGGGCCCAAGTGATGATCCTTGGGCAGTTGTTGATTCACAATTAAGAGTTTATGGTGTCAATGGTTTACGCGTCATTGATGCTAGCATTATGCCTGCTATAACCAGTGGAAATATTCATGCGCCAGTTGTCATGATTGCAGAAAAAGGAGCTGATATGATAAAAGCTTTTTGGATGAGAGAAGATCTATTCAAAAGAAGTAGAAGATATAATTTTGTCATACAAAATAAAACAGTAAGCTTTAATGGAAGTAATGAATTGTGAACTTTAACACTTCCGTTCAATCTGCTCCCTTATTTAAAGGAAGCTAGATATAAACAAAAAGAAAGGCAATAATCGTAGATATATGGTACATATCAACTATATTACTAATAATTAAAAAGTTGTAATAAACGAATTTTAAGAATTGCATTTTCGATTTAGAATAAGAATAGTTATTTTTTTTTTCGCTTTTAAATGTATGTATAAGCTAATAAATTATTATATTTAATGTTTTATAATCATTTATTTAAATAATATATCATGTCAATCCATTTCCATTCAACTGGTTAATAAAATTCAAGCAACAATGAATTGAGGAAAAAACATTTTTACATTAACGCACTCTATTCGACTACATAAACATCACAGTTTAAATAAACTATTCAATTCACGTTTAAATTAAACAATTTCTACATATGAAGTCTGTAATTGGCGAAGAGGTGTTTTGTTAGAATCAACAAAAGAAATTTTTTATTTTTTTTTTTTACACTTGAGTTGAGTATACAAGCTTTAAGCAAACTCATGCTTGATCTTAGTTTTAAACTAAAATATTAGGCATGCTTGTGTCGATAATCATAGTTTATGTGCTCTCTCACAAGTCGTACTTGCTATTTATACAATTTCCTCCACCAAATTTGTGCCTCCTTCTCATTATACTGAAATTAAATTACAAATAAACCGAAATATGTACAGTTTTCTGTCATAAATCACGCGGTAATTTTAATTCTCTATTCGAAATGAATTCGTTTAATAGCGTTAAAAATGTAATTGAACGATTTGATTTTAAATAATAATTGGAATTATTCACAATTGCACTAATTTAAGTATTATGCATCAATATTATATTCCAATTTTTGTCTTTGATTTTTGCAGAACGCAACCACAAAAAACAGCATGTCAAGCAATGAAAGATAATCGATGTTGTTGGACTCGTGGCAAAGTAATTGGTGGCTCATCAGTCTTAAATACAATGTTGTATGTTCGTGGTAATAGACGCGATTATGATCAATGGGAATCATTAGGAAATCCTGGATGGGGTTTTGACGATGTTTTACCTTATTTCAAAAAATCACAAGATCAACGAAATCCATATTTGGCAAAGAACAAAAAATATCATGGAACTGGTAAAATTTAACTTGCAATACATTTGTTAATAATTCAAATAAAAATTAA
>JAABKK020004941.1:25042-47605 GCA_011634745.2 Catotricha subobsoleta
ATTAATTCTCCACATTTATTAATGTTGTCAGGAATTGGACCACGTGAAAATTTAGAAAAGGTTGGAGTTAAAGTTATACATGATTCGCCTGGTGTTGGACGTAATTTACAAGATCACATTGCAATTGGCGGCTTATCATTTTTGATTGATCCTAAAATTAGTGTCATTTATCAAAGATTGGTGAACGTGAATTCAGTTATGCGATATGCTGTCACCGAGGATGGTCCACTAACAAGCAGCGTTGGTTTAGAAGTAACATCATTTATAAACACGAAATATGCAAATCATTCTGATGATTGGCCAGACATGAATCTGTTTTTCACAAGTGGTTCGACTAGCTCTGATCCACAAGCTAAAGTAGCTCATTGCCTAAAAGATTCATTTTACGAAGAAATATTTCGTGAAATCGACAATCATGATGTATTTGGTGTGTTCCCTATGATTTTAAGACCGAGAAGTCGAGGTTTTATAAAACTTCAATCGAAAAATCCATTGCGATATCCACTTTTATATCACAATTACTTAACACATCCAGATGATGTAAATGTAATGCGAGAAGGTGTTAAAGCGGCCATAGCAGTTGGTGAGACTGTAGCTTTGAAAAGGTTTGGCACTCGCTATCATTCCAAACCATTTCCAAATTGTAAAGGATTTCCTATGTATTCAGATGAGTATTGGGAATGCTTTATACGACAATATACAATGACAATTTATCATATGTCATGTACGGCTCAAATGGGTCCAGCAAGTAATCCATGGGCAGTTGTTGATCCTCAATTACGAGTTTATGGTGTTAAGGGATTACGGGTCATTGATGCTAGCATTATGCCAACGATAACAAGTGGTAACATTCATGCGCCGGTTGTTATGATTGGAGAAAAAGGCGCGGATATGATTAAAGCGCTGTGGTTACAGGATGAACATATACAAGAAAAGAGATCAGCAAATTCTACTGATTAAATTAATTTGTTTACATCAATTTTTGTTACTTAGTAAATTATTTCAATTGTTTTGCTTAATTTTTTTTAATACAATAGTTTTTAGAATTTGGCCATTGTAAATAATTTTTTGTTAATAAATGTTTTTTTTTTACTATTATTTAAATATGCTGAATTTTAATTTCAAATAAGTAGTTATTTGGCTGATTTTCCTAGTTTTTTTTTTCAGAACTATTAATTACTTTTAAATCTTCGGTAGAAAATAAAGACCTGTTGTTTTTGATATATTTGCATACTTAATTAACTGAATTTAAAAATTATGAATGAAAATAATAGACCTATTTTTTTTCCTTTTCTGTAGAATTTCTAGAAATCAAAGTACATATTTACCGCTATTGGAGATTTATTGATGCGTTAAATCAATCAAGCGTGATATACAAATAAATATTTTTTTTAATCACTTTATTCTTTGTTACCTCAACATCTAAAATAACCTATTTAAAATTTACAAATTGCAGATGTAAAACCAAAAGGTTTACAATTTTAAAAAACAAAATATGTATGTCTAATGGCTCAAAATGTGAATAATTCAAATGCTGATAGTTATTAGCCTGTGGTTATACATTGATTTTTTTTTATCTATTACCTACAAATATTTATCTAAAATAGTATCTAATTTATTGTAGCAAAGGCAAGAACCAATATCTTAATTATTTTGATTCGTGTTGCAGTTGTTTGTTTTTAAAAAAAATAAAATATTATATTGTTCTATTTGGCCATAGCCTATCGTTGGATTGAAGTTATATTAAAGTGGAGAACATTGTAGTATTTTAGTGCTTTTACCAGGGATAATTTTAATTAATTATTCAAATTATCAAAGGTAAGGTAAAGTAAGGAACTTTCGATTTTAAATTAATGAAAATCTAGAACTTCATTAGAAATTTCCTTTTCCATCAAATGAAAATTACACCTAAAAAATATCCTAATGAAAAGCGACAACAGACATTAGTTCGTTTATATTCCATTAATTTAACGTAGTAATTTATGCTGACGTATTTTACAATTTATTTATTGCAATTAAAATAAAGTTACTAGCAATTATATATTACATGCATGCTTTGTTCAGTTGTATGATTGCGAGAGTATAACTACATAGGTAGCAAATGATAATGGGTTTATTTATTAATGAGAGATGACAATGAGCAATGTTATTTATATGCATTTCACTTTCACTGCAACTATAATAAGCATTAAAGATTTCGTTATTTTTAGAAATGCATTTTACGATAGGCGCTTTAATTATTCGAGAATGACTAATACAATTTGCAGGTATATATTTAAATTTTCGATTTAAATTATGTTAGATAATTTATTTTCAAATTTATATTTATATTCTAGAAAAATCTATATTTATTACATTGATTTAAGATCATTAGTAAATGCCCAGAAATATTTTGGAGCTAGTTGATCACTTTCTTTTTGATTTTTATCTTTAACCCACCGTTGTTGTAATAACAGATTATAAATTTTTAAGTGTTATAATTTAATGATTTTTCAGCAGTATTATACTATTTACTTAGAATAATTTTAATATATTTTATTTGGATGAATGTTTGAATTACTGTAATTTGTTTGTGAAAATTTTAAAGGAAAAATATAAGTAAAAATTGATGTGAATATGGCTTATCCCACAATGTTAATGCAAGCAACATTGTTCGTTATTGCTTGGGCGAATATTATGGGATTATTTCTAGTCAAGATGCACATGAACGTTGTAAAATCAATAAATTAAAGAATTATTATATTATTTATACCAATCTTGTGGTTGAAATGGTAATTTGGAAATGTGGTTTACAAATATCATTGAAAAACTTATCATAATATCGAATCAACATTTTGTTTTATCTGATTGAATAACGTCGTATTATCCATCTGATGACTTTACATTTAATACGTAGATAGAATTATTGGTTGTGATATATTATTAAAATTTCCAACTAAAATTACATACAAAGGCACACTCTACATTTCTACGTAAATGACAACAACTTAGAAATAATAACAAAAAAAAAATTGCAATATCATAATATGTTTAATATAATAATAAATAACATTAAATTACTTTCTTTCGCTCTGATGTGTAATTGAATAAAACGAAAAAATATAGTAACAAAAGCAATTTATGAAAGAAAACAATTTTTATATTCAAAGCAAAATGCTTTATGCTTATATTATTATTCACTTTAAATAATTTAATAAAACATTTATTATTTTCTTCTTAAATGTCGGTGTGCTATGACGCAGCTGTATGCAGATTTAACATTGTATTAATTCACATGAATCTCAATACAAAATATATTAATAAAATTAACATTAAATGAGTAAGTACTCAACAATATACACCATAATAATAAGCATTTTGTATTTCAAATTTCAATATATATCTATTATACAGCGCATAATATTATCGCTGTGTGATGGGTAATAAATAATGTATCATATAAAATTTTGCAAAAGAAAGTTTTTTTTATTGAGCGCTTTTAACTATAAATAAGTATGCATATTACATAGATTATTAGCGCACCGCAACGTTTCGTTATCAAATTAACGTTTTGTTTTGTTTGTTTGATTTTTGTTTTATTTTTTTTTTTTTTTAATTTAATGAATATGTTGTCAAAACAATACACTCTGGCTTGTATGCCAGTATTGAGTATTATTTCGAATAATCAATTGCAAATAGCAGCCAGGGGTATAGATCATTTATCGCTTTAACATTTGTAGGTATTTTGCATTAGTGAAAAGACAATTATCTCACACTCACTCCATTTTTTCTTTAAATGTGCCTTAACCCCTCTTAAAGTTGTCAAAGTAGTAAATGATGTATTCACTGAAAAGTGTATATGATGGCTCATAAACCTTGTAAATCGTTTAGTTTTTTTGTTTTTTTTTTTTTTTACATATATGTGAAACGTTAAAACTTACGCAAGTTATGCGACTTACATAACTTTAAGTGAATAGCCCTAGGGAAACAAATCCAATAAGTACTTGTTTTTTTTTTCTTAATTTAAATTTATAATTTAAGTTGGATTTTTAAAAATACACGATTTTACAAGAAGAAGCAATATGCGATCACTTATATACCGAAATTAAATAAGTATAGTCGCTTGTATACTCATATTTTTAATTATAGAATTGTGTTTCCTAACATTTTACCAATACAAAAAAGTTTAAATCACTTGAAGATGTCGAGCTGAAATCACAATACTAAATCATTAGAGAGAAATTCAATACAAAAATCTTACGTTATACAATTTTCGATTAAATAATAAAACTATTGAAATATTGAAAACAACAAAAAAAATAACAATAATTAATTAAATTTAAATTTAAATATAAAAAATAAACTAAAAAAAACATTTTGACTGACTATATAAATAATAGATTAAAACACCTAAAATTAAAAATTTAGACTATAATCTATTAACACAAATAACGTTTATAGTTAGGCAAATATTTTTTTAAGCAAATAATATTATATTGATTTGGCGGAAATTATCTGCAATGTGGCTGTGAGTGCTTGTTAAAAGAAAGTCACTTGATAATTAAGTTATATTAGCAGCATTAAATTGATGTGTCAATGAATGATTTATTAGAAATATTTTAGCTAAAATGCGACCAACGTCTATCATGAAATCATTATTTTTTATTTTTAAAAAAATAAATCAGTTAAGCGACGAACCCTCGCGAATTTAGTGAAAGTGTATTTCAGATCAAAAATCTACCATTTCGTAATTCTCAAACTTTTCTTCTCATGAAAATGTTATATATTTGAGTTTTGTAACTGACACAACACAAATTTCTTGTTTCCATACAAACATAACATTTTATTTCTTTTAACATAACCTATTAAATGTTGATATTGAAACTGAAAGTCAATACTAATAGTAATAACCACCTACGTCATGTCCGCCGGCAAACAATAAATAAAATCTAACAACTTTCCTTTTCCATGAATTATATTAAAGTTACATGTAAAATTTGCACAGAAATTATTAAAGAGAATACAATCTATAAAGATTTACAATTTATAATATATAACCTATAAGTTGTCGCAATCGCAATTTAATAATATTTACATCCAGCCGATAACTAAAAGTAACAAATAAATATACTATAATGCATATAGATTGCAAATATACGTATTATTATTAATAGCAAGTTTATTTAAATCGTTAACACAACATTCGTAAACATATTGCAATGCATACTTATTTCATTATAATTTATTAGTTTAGCATTTGTAAATACCACTATTGGATTTCGAGATTATTACATTTTTTTAAAATTATATTTACCATCAATACATTCTTTTCCACACTTCATATAGAAAATATAACTAATTACCTACATAGCCACTGTCCATATCAAATAAAAGACATTCTAGTATATTATTTTCACTGTAAAAGATTGCCTAAATTCAAATCTATAAGAAAGGCATGGAATTTTCAAATTCAATGTCATATAATTTTGAAATTCTGCAGTGAATAGAGCAGAAGCTATTTTTTACAAAGAATAGGTTTTAGTATGCTGTGTTTTAGTATGCTTTGTTTTAGTTTATGGTATGATTCAATTCTATCTGACATAGGATGATTTTCCAGAAAGAAATACACGCAATATGAATTTAAAAGTTTCAGTTAATTTATACGTTATTAATTAAAAGTATGTTTCAATATATTTTTTACTTCATTTCTGAAAAAAAAATCAAGTAAGTATTGGTGTCGAAAATTGTTTTTTTTTTTTTTTGTTTATGCACTTTCTTGTGTGTGCACTTTTTTTTTCTTACAAAAATGAAGTCGTTTACCATTCCATTCGCAGCTTGTTTCTTTCGAAATCAAATTTGACAGTGCCGTATCTACCAGCGGGGGAATTCTAACTCTGTGAGTATGTGACCAACTATGTTTGTGAGCCACACATTTATGGGAAAGTCTGTCTGAGCTTAAATTGTTAATATATTACTGCTATGAGAACATTCCCCATAAATGAGTAATTGACAACACAAACATAAATCACTTAGTTAATCAAGCACTCCTTACATGGTACTATAGTACCATGCACTCCTTCCTTATGTATTTAGAATATTTATATAGGTAAATGGAATGCTGAGCATGCCCAAGAATGTTGAGAGCTCTAATGAATCTTGATGCACAATAATACTCACAATAATTTTAACAAAGAATAGATATTTTTGTTTGTCAATCACAAGCAAAGAAAAAACCAATAAATAAAACATGAAAAAAAGGTTTTTTTTGGGATTTTTGCACTTAATTTTCGTAGAAATCGCTTTTCAAATAAAAAATACTGAAATTCATAATTTATTTTATTTGCTATTCCCTTTTTTCCATGAAATCCTGTGTTAGGTATATTATAATATAAATGAATTGCTAATAATAGTAAAGCAAACGATCAACGTACCCTACAATTCTTCATTTTTATTTTTTAAACAAAAGAAATGAATTAAAAACAAATATTTATACCATTTATTTAAATAATATTTTCGCCTTTAGGCTTTTTTTTTTATGTGAAAGAATCACTGCTCAGACACTTTACAGCATACAATAATAAAATAAATACTAACCACGCAAAACAAACAGAAAAAGAAATGTTCATTCGGCTGACAAAAACAAAATAAAAAATAATCTGCTTTTTTTTCTACTCTCGTTTCAAGTAAAATATTTTTTCTTTCCATTACCATCATTCGAAGCCGACCAAACAAATCGTAATAATTGTACCTTAACTGGTTTTTGTAATGGGAGCCATACCATATACTTTGAGCCATACAACAATCGAAATCTTGCGCACCAAGAGAACGGACGGTTAAATATTTGTACGCGCGAGCATAATTGAAAATAACATTTACGAGTAGATTTTTATGGAACATTTTCATTGAAAATTTATAATTTTAAAAATTTTATAATTGAAATTGTTTGTAGTTAACTTTTTGAATTACAATTAATTATTTGTGACCTAAATAACGTTTAGACAATCCTTGTTAGTTTTGTGAAATTTTTTGAATACACAAATTAGTTACAATTTAAGTGATAATGATAGTGAATAAACGCCTGATGGATAAAATGGATATACATCAAATGTTTAGGTTTGTTACATATTATTCTCTTACTAAATTATTTAAGTATTAAAAATGAAGAAAAAAAAAAAAACTAACCGAAAAAAGGAATTTCGATATGTAAATTGTGCAACGGTGAAGTAAGATTTTATTACCAACGATTGTGACATTTAACGCTTGTTACTTACGAAATAATTATTATTTTCGTCTTTTAAATTATTATATAACGAAGTGATTTAATATTTTATTTTAATGAATAAATTATTTTTTTTTTTAAATAATCAGCGCATTTAAATATTTTACGAAGAATTTGTATCCATTTAATTCCAAATATAGGTTCGTGGTTAAAAATTCAATTAACAATATTTTTTGTTTAAGTTCAACAAAAAAAAAAAAGAAAAGAAAAAGATTATTTAATTGTGTACTTAAATTAACCTCAACAACATAAAACTTTTAATAATATTTGAAAGAATCATTGCCCTTTTAACATTTTTAATATTTCACTTTTCTTTAATGATCGTATGTTTTCAAAATGTTATTACTCGTATTGTATACATTCCTAACCATAGCTATTTCATATCTAAAAAAAAAAAAAAAACAAATGTTGTTATTAATTGCCATGCCTACACAGGTAAATAAATTTCACTTTCATGTATATGATGGAATTGATATAAGTAACCAGCTAAATAACGAAAATTATATGTGAGCTAAGTGTGTATTGTAAAGAGACAATAGCATAGCAATAAACTGAAGATGATACGGCAACAAAAACGTTTTTAATATATTTAGTATAATCACAGATTTATTTTACGAAATCTTTAAAATTTAATTATAAAGTAAATAAACGGCCAATCAATTGGTATATTGCTTCATTTTTGTGAACAAACTAAAAATGATTTTTACTTAAGAAAAACCTGTATATAGGTACCAAAAAACCGCGCATGAGATCCCAAACAAATTCAATTATATTTAAGCATAATCTATAATGACATACGGTTTGTAAAATTCGTAAGGAACTTTAACCCAGACATATCTTTTTACGACAAGGTGTTTACTATTTTTTTTTCGTGTGTATATGTTAAAAACATTGAAATGCCGTGTGTGTGTGAAAAAAAATCCTTACAAACCATGTCATTGTAGTTGATGCAGTGCACTGAATGTGTCAATGAAGAAAATTCGTTCTCATTATCATGAGATTCAGATCCAGCCTGTGGACCTCGAACGAAAAAAATTACAATGCAAAGGTTTATTTTTCTTTTTCAACTAATAAAGCAAAATATTACAAATAAATTTACAATTAATTAACGTGACAATATGTGACTAACTTTCATGTTGACTAGGTTTATTAATTTCGGTGGTATAAAAGAAGGTGATCTTAAACTTTTTAAATAAAATTTCTTTTATGATTGTATGCTGTTCAGAAACTTAATACTGGTTTGTCGCGATTGTTGTACGGGAATAATCCAATTTTCTTTGATTTTCTGTATTTGGCTTACATCAAGATTAATTTGCGCGCAATTGTTAGAATTAAATCAAACAAGAATGCATTGGATAAGTTGCTTTAGCCGTTGATTCTCAACAAAGATTATCAGAAATTGAAAGAAATTTTAATATTCAACAGAATGAAGTTTTTCTTTTTATTTATTGAGTTTATAATTGGGATTTGTTCTTTCGGCGCAATTTTATTTTATTTCTTTTTTTAAAATAATGTTCTATGAATATGCGCGCAAAAGCTTTAGAAGTCATAATTTTTCTTTTTCTGTTTCTTTTCGTTATTATGGGAACCTTACTATTAGTTTTTTCGATACATTTTTGGTTATTACTTAATTGAATTTAACAAGAAAAAAAAATTAAATAGTAATTAAATCACCATAAGATGGTGACGCCTTCGTATGAAATAGTTGAAAATCACTTATTGATTTTGATTTCATATGTTTTTACATAATACTTCGGTAAAAAGTACTTATGTACTAACAGCATAATCACTATATGTGACATAATGATTATATCGCTAAAAATTTTCAATAACTCTTGTTCAGAGAGGAACGCATAAATAAAAATTGAATAACACAATATCTTAAAAGATTAATAATAAATCTGTTAGGATTCATTTTAAGTGTATCGGTCGTGGCTATTATCATTTTTGGCATAACTATAATTCACTGTTTCCATTACAGTATAATCAACTTAAATCACATCATCTGTTCAACACCAAACAAATGAATACTCTATTCTATTAAAGTATTCAATAAAATAAAATATATATAAAAAAAAAAAAAAACTTTCTTAAAGCCATATTGTTTATTATTGTTATTTATCTTTTACTTTTTTTATTTTTTTAAATTGCTATGCGTTTGTGTAATAATATACCTAACGATTTTAATTATTACAGACGTAAAAATATTTCTTTTCTCTCGTCTAAAAAATAAAAAAAAAAATATTTCTTTTTCTTTTTGGAATAAAATTACATAATGCCACAGACCATGATACTGTGAAAATAATTGAAGATAAATTATTATGTATTTTAATGTTTTCATGTAATCATGGTTTATTAAATAAATAAAATTAATAAAAATAAATCAAGACCATGCAATGCAATTAATGATATAGTTAATTACATATGTATGTAGTGTGTAAATAGTTAATAAATGATTTGAAATCTGAGTACACGTTATAATAATTATTTTTGTGCTGCATCTTATTTTTAAAAGATGTAAATTTATATGAAAATCATTTACAGATTTATTTTAATTTTTATGTAATTAAGGAAATGGAAGGTCATAAATAAAATTTAACATTTTCTTAAGGTCGGGATTGTTCATAAAGAACGTCTGAATTTATTGTTGGGATTTTTTAAGCCCCACAGTTCTGATGTGCGCAAATATTGCTTTTTGTATTAATTTAATTGATTCATAGACGATAGCTTTCTTCTCTGATCATGTTACGGATTGATCTCTGTGTAGTTTTATTTGCTTAATTTCAGAACATGTTATTTGTTTTCATTTAAAATAAAAAAATAAACGACATCTTTTAGTGACCCAAGCCCCTTGAATTTCTGTCCATTTTTCAAAGTAATCTTATTCTGCAAGATACCGCAACACTGTAGGTAAAAGAGTAAGAGTAAAAGATTGGTAGGATAAAAAAAATAATTATTTATTTATGGCATTATGTCGTTTTAAACAAGACTTTTTTTTTCCTTGCCGTGTGATAAAATAATAATGATGATAACACCCCATAAACAATTATTATGCAATAGTAGTGTTTTTTTTAAGCTTATGCATAGAATATCAGTTTCAAGTTTTAGACCAAAAATGAAACTAAACGTTACTTAGATTATAATTATTTACCTGAATCAAATTGAAAACTGCAGATCTTGAAGGCAATATAAATAAATTAATTTAAGTCATGCACACAAATCGCACAGGAAAAACTAGTTATAATGCAACTAAAGCTCACGCAAAGCATTTTTTTCTTCTTTTTAATATTATTGAATAGCGCACTGTAGCGTGTGCATATTTTCAAACATGTATTAAAACCAGTACATGTCAATGTGAATGTCAATGCTGTTTATTGCGTTAGTCTGTCGAGAGTTAGAAAATCGTTATTAAGAGGACCTGCTAACAATGATTATTTTCGTATTGTGTTTTGTTCAAGCTACTAAATAATAATAAAAAATACATTAAAATCAAATAATTTGACAAATTACCGAAAAATATTATCTGCTTGATATTCGTCATTGGTGTAGCAATATTGCAACATCACTCACCTACGATATAATTTTGTAAATAGTTATTCAATGTTCATTACAAATAGTCCTCTTAATCATTCGAATATAGAAAAATTAATTTTATCTCAGCTGGTACGTTGAATAAAAACGATTAAATATTGAATTATTGATTGCAATGCCAAGTTGATAGACCGATTAAAATAATTTTTGAATTTACGACATTAGACATGAAGTCAACATAAAACCAGTTGTTTTTATGTAATTCAACATTTAGTGAAAACTGACTATTATGATTACCTACCTCTACTGCAATATTTGCAAGAGTTTTATTGACGATCGTCTCCATACTCGTTCAAATGACGTATATAAATATATATTTATAGAAATATAATTACCTGAAAAAGAAGAATAGATTTAAAGTTAATTGAAGCGAAAAATAAATTTCAAAAATAGTATATATATATTTCTTTGGTTAAGATTTGTATTCATGTAATATATTTAATTTCTATTCTATTTTATTCAGATAAACGAACGGCGAGGTCACATAAAATGGGCCAAGAGAAATCACTGCCAGTTCAATGTAATTCCTATCAAGAATATTCCTCATCAGCACCTATAACACGATCACCTTCACGTAGTACCACATCAACAAAATCAACATCTTTATCAACATCAACAATAAATACTTCAAGAACGCGTTCTTCAGCAACATCATCTTCTTCTTATAAAAGTATTGAGAAGCAAACAAAATATCTAAAAGAACAACTTTACATAAAAACATATTTAGATATTGTT
The DNA here is from genome assembly GCA_011634745.2 of Catotricha subobsoleta. Taxonomy (NCBI): domain Eukaryota; kingdom Metazoa; phylum Arthropoda; class Insecta; order Diptera; family Cecidomyiidae; genus Catotricha; species Catotricha subobsoleta. Next base: position 36,627 of record JAABKK020004941.1, read on the forward strand.
GAGGAAGACCGAAACGCTAAACAAAATTTTCAACCGACACGAACTGGTATAAGGAATTATACGCCAAAAATTTTGCTCGAGAATTCAACGTCATCAGTATCATCGACATCATCAACGGAACAAAACATTGATGTTTGGATTTAGTTTCTAAAAAAACAGAAATTTTTAGAATTATTTTAAAATATTATGGCATTTGCTGCACTTTCAACAATATTTACAACCGGAGGATTTGTAGCAGCACCAATTACAGCTTTAAGTTTGATACCACTACTTGCTATTGGAATTAATTTTTATCGCTATCAAAGTGTTGATCCTGAAGCGAGACCCATTGATGCACAAAAGGTTAATATTAATTTTGTGTTTTTTTTAATTTATTTTATTTTTCATTTGAATACTCTAAGATTCGCATGCACTATGACTTTATTGTGGTTGGAGCGGGATCGGCTGGCGCTGTTATGGCATCTCGTTTATCTGAAATACGAAATTGGACTGTACTACTGGTTGAGGCTGGTGGTGATGAAACGGAAATTAGTGATGTCCCAGGTATATGCTTTGTTTGCAATTCATTGCAAATATTCTATTACAGTATTTTTCTTTTAGCATTGGCTGGTTATCTACAACTGAGCGATTTAGATTGGCAATATCAAACATCACCACCAGCTGATCGCGCATATTGTCAGGCAATGATTGGTGATCGATGCAATTGGCCTCGAGGTAAAGTAATGGGTGGTTCAAGTGTGTTGAATGCTATGGTGTACGTACGGGGTAATAGCCGAGATTATGATGCATGGGAAGATCAAGGAAATCCTGGATGGAACTATGAAAATGTTTTATATTATTTTAAAAAATCAGAAGACAATCGAAATCCGTATTTGACTAGAGGAAAATATCATGAAACTGGCGGTTATTTAACAGTACAAGAGGCACCTTGGCGAACACCATTATCATTAGCATTTGTTAAAGCTGGCACAGAAATGGGATACGAGCAACGCGATATTAATGGTGAACATCAAAGTGGTTTTATGTTATCGCAAGCAACAATTCGCCGTGGTAGTCGATGTTCTACTTCAAAAGCATTTTTAAGGCCAGTACGCCTTAGGAAAAATTTAGATATTATAATGCATTCTCAAACCACAAAAATTTTAATTAACAAATTCAATCGAGCGAATGGAATAGAATTTTTAAGAAATGGAAAGTATCATGTTGTTTATGCTAAAAAGGAAGTTATTCTATCGGCTGGTGCCATAAACAGTCCACAATTACTGATGGTGAGTGGAATTGGGCCAAAAGAACATCTCTTTGAGCACAATATAACACAAATTGTTGATTTGCCAGTGGGCCATAATTTACAAGATCATGTTGGACTGGGTGGTTTAACTTTTACAGTTAATGAACCGGTTACATTCACAAAAAAACGTTTTCAAACAGCTGCTGTAGCCATGGACTATATAATGAATGAACGAGGTCCAATGACAATGCACGGAGTTGAAGGTGTGGCTTTTGTTAATACAAAATATGCAGATCCATCTGGACAATGGCCTGATATCCAATATCATTTCGCACCTAGCTCAATAAATTCTGATGGTGGCGAGCAAATTCGAAAAATATTAAATCTTCGTGATGGTGTTTATAATACCGTTTATAAGCCATTACTAAACTCTGAGACATGGACCATTTTACCATTACTATTGCGCCCAAAAAGTTCTGGTTGGGTACGTTTACGTAGCAAAAATCCATTACAAAAACCCTCAATTGAACCGAACTATTTTGCCCATCGTGAAGATATTAATACATTAATTGAAGGAATTAAAATTGCCATTAATATATCATCTCAACCAGCAATGCAACGTTTTGGTTCGCGACCACATAAAATACCGTTTCCTGCATGTCGACATTTTCCATATATGTCTGATGAGTATTGGGAATGTTCTCTACGGCAGTTTACATTCACTATTTATCATCCAACTGGAACATGTAAAATGGGTCCAAGTTGGGATGACGGCGCAGTTGTTGATCCTCGATTACGAGTTTATGGCGTAACAGGATTACGTGTTGTTGATGCCAGTATTATGCCGACTATAATAAGCGGCAATCCAAATGCACCAACCATAATGATTGGCGAAAAGGGAGCTGATATGGTTAAAGAAGATTGGGGTCGAAGAAAAACAAGTTGATGATAAATTTAAGTTTTATGGTTATGTTTGTGTGGTTGAACTTTTAATATTTGTGCAGACACTCAATATTACGGTGAATTGTGATAAACAAACAATACTCTATTTCTTAAAAAATATATATATTAAGGGTGTGTAACGACTAATATTTTAAGAAATTCAAACTTGTACATTTGAAAAATTTCTTCAGAATGCTTATCAATATTTAAAATCAATTTTTTTTTTTTTTTATTTTTATTTTATCAATATTTAATTTTAGCGAAAATTGTAAATTTTTCATCGTACCTTATGGACTAAACAAGTAATCTTCAAAACAGAATGTTATACGTAAAACATTTAAAGCATATTTATACAATTTATCACAAATATCCTTTTAATCGTCAATTAGGTTTCGTTAGGTTTATTAATTTCGTTACTACATATACTTATATATAATAATGTATCGGCAAAGATATTAAATGCAAATAGTCTAAACGGTGTATTCTGTATTCGATCTTTTTTCTTTGCTTTTAAAAATAACATAACAATTGATATTTTGTGCTATTAAAAAATAATGTGAAGATAGAAATATTTTGAAAGCTATTTTAAAATGTTAATTAGAAAATAATTAGAATTTATCTAAAAATAATAATAATATACATAATAATATATAGTTATTCACTAGAGAGAAGAAGATTAGGCTTACTAATATATGCTTGAAGGGCACTATCAAATATTTATTGAAACTAGAAACTTAACGTGAATATTTTGAATCATAACCACAGATCATAATATTTATGCAGTAAATAGTATAAATTTGGGGGAATAAGTAATAAACGAAATCAAATAATTTTTTTCTTTCTATCTCTGATTATATAAAAGAATAAGAATTAATACATTTTCATTAATTAACTATTTGTATTTAATTAATAAATATCATTTAAGTTTTACTAAGCCGTATTTGTAGCTAGTCAAAACATTATTAGTGTAATAATAATTGGAAATTATTTTGAATAATTCAAAATAATTTATAATTTTGTTTTTTTATTATTATAAAATATTTTTAATCGTTATATTGCATAAGACATGAGGTTAAATTATATTAAATAGATGTTTATGTGCTCATCGGTTGTTCTTACAAACAAACATAGCAACAACAACAAAAAATAATTATTACGTAATTATTATTAGTATAAAATGTTACAATGTTAAAATTAACATTGTTATTTTCATTCACATAATTTATAAGTGAATTTGTTATAAGATTTAAACATTTTTGAAATGAAAATTTATATGTTGTGAAATTTATAAATTATGTATTTTTTCGATAAATTAAAATAACGTTTAAAAATATATATATGAAAAGGAATAAAAATATTTCGAATGCGTCACTAAAATGATTTTTATTGAATTTGATATTTTTAATTAAATAAATATATAGTTTGGTTCAATTTTATAGTCATCTTCACAATATATCATATCATCCGGCTTAGGTTCAAAAAGATTTAACCACATTCTCGTTTTGTACGCAATAAAAGACATAATATTGTTTTTTTAAATCGTATGCAAAACGAGCAGTGTGTTAACACTTTTTAAACTTTAGGATATGATAGTATAGTAAATTAATTACTAATATATCTTCGCTACTTATTTTTATACGAAATATTACCTTACTTTATTATTGCAAAATTCAGCCAACCACCCCCCTCCCGAAAAATAAAAGCCAATAAAAGGATACTCCTATTAGTTAACGTACTTAGTGTTTATTTTTCAAACAAAATGAATATTACGAAATATTACTATAGTTAAACGTTTTTAACTGGGTGCCAAACTAACTAAATCCACTGATATCCTTAGAGAATTTTCACAAAAATTTCAAATTGTATTCAGAAAAAAAATGGAGAAATACGAAAATATATGTGTGACGCATTTTCATAGTATTACTAACATTACAATCTCAGTATTAACCCAAAATTTTATTTTGTTAGTAACTATTTACTTCAAAATCCATATTCTGCAATATTTTCGAAAAACGAATTAATAGTCTAGAAATTCTTGCTACATATGCACAAAAAAAAATTATAATAATTGCTAGTTTCGATATCAGTTTAAAAATATGAAAATTTTGACGATAATGTATTGAAAAAATATTCAATAACTAATAGAATTATCCTACATCGATAAACTTTGTTGTGGTATTAAAAAAGAAAAAGAAATTGTATCTCATAAAACAGTAAAGTTCTGTGAAAAAAAAATATTTATGCCCGCACAACATTGAACGAATATGTATGCCATGATATAAATTATTGCATTTCCTGGTTCACTATAATTCTTTATTATTCTAATAAAGTTAGAAACGTCACATTTCTCATCGAATATAAGATATCTTAAATATATTGAACTTAGTTATTTAATTCGGGGAAAAAAAAAATTGTTTAATAAAAAAATATATTCAAATTCTATCAATTACTAAATTATAAATTATTATTTCCAGTTAACATAACTGAAGTAAAAAAAAAAAATTATTGTTAATAATTATTTGAACAATTGATTTCTTTGAATTATGATTTGCTCTTTTTATATTAATATTTTATTATTGTGAAATATATAAAGCCATCCAAATAAAAGTTAAATTGAAATAATTGAAAACGAAAGTGCAGATGGTAATATCTCAAGGACGTATTCAATGACCACATCATCAACAATGAACAAATAAACTCAAAAATATATACCAACGTTCATATTTATTATAATTATGAAGGTGCAACGTGCGGGTCTACCCGTTTAAATTTAATGTATCAATAATTTAATAAACGATTGCATATTTTTATATGAAAATATTATTCAACACTTTCACTTAAATTGATTTCTTGTTGTTTTTTTTTTTTTTTTTGGTTTTTGATGTAATGCTTTTAATAGCTAGCAAACTATCTCTGTTGCTCACTGGCAAGTATGTACAGTTGAAACACGCTAATACAATATTGTTGGTATTTATGGTAAAAGAAACAACTATGTGGTAAACCAAGGTGAGTTTGTTGTGTGAAATTGCACGTAGACCATAAATGTTATATTCATAATATGCGATTTATTTGACTTTTTTTAAATGTTTTTATTATCTACGTTGAAATAAATAGCATAAAACAATGAAATGATTACATAGATTAGTGACCAGCAATATGGCGGTTTTAAATTTTGAAAATATTTATATATAAAATATATATATATTTTTAATTTAAACTAAATGTAATCGATGTCAACTAATGACTTATTTTCGTAAATTGAAAAATTTTGGAAAAATATTTCTTAATTATGGCCGAAAGTAAAAAAAATAAATAAATATTACTATGTGAATGTTAAGTTATATAAACTCCTATCATATTTCAAATAATAAAAATGATAATTTTTATTAGACATCACATCATGACGTCCGACTGAATTCAAGAAAAACAATTATATCCATTTGGTTTTAGATTCAAACGCAAGCAATAAATGTTAAATGGGCAAAGTAGAAACACTTTCTTCCATCAATAATGATCATTTCATTTTTATTTTTATTTTTATTATTGTTATTGTTATTATGATTATGTCATGCTTGGTATTATCCATTATATAAAACATTTAAAGTATCGCTAAAGAGAATCGAAGCGAATAACACATAGTCGAGATTTTATGCAAACATACGGAAATTAACAAAATAAAAGCAACATTCCCAAACAATTACAGTTTCAATTTCGAAGTAAATTTTTAATAGAATAAAATAGTCAGTGGAATTAATAAACTAAAATAATTTATGACAATGTTTCCATTGTATTATTTTAAAATATAATTGATTGCCGGTATCAGCATACTTAAATAATCATCTTGTTAATTTAAATTTAGCCTACTTAAAAATTAAATTGAAATAGACAAAACGCATTACAACCGTTTTTTTCAATATATGCTTTTAAATCTCATATTTCTTTCGTATAAATTTCCATAAATTATTAAATTATTGAATCGAATTAAATGTTTTACGTTTATTGAATTTTTTAATATACGTTTTTATACAAAAACATTTTGAATTTGCTAAAAAATACATTTTTACAGGGGTCGCCAATTTTTATTTTGTTCGTTTTCAGTAGCCCATGGAACTGGGACATTATCAACTGAATAAACGAGTTGAGATTGAGCGGGAAACTTGACAATCGAATCTATAATCATTTTAATTTAATAATTCTTCTGAAATAGATATTTCAGCATAAATCTTTTTCCTTTTCTGATCCGCTAAAGCTCATTTCGGAAGAAAATTTCGTATGCTCAATCTCGTGTTATTCAATAACTTTGGTTAATCTAATCATTTGAGAACCTTTACGTGAGGTAATAATATATTTATTTTCGAGATACTGATGGTGGATTTAAGCACAGGTAATACTCAAGTTTACGTATGATTCCCTCTAAATTCAATGTTGCTGTAAGTGTTAAGTTCATTTTTCAGACTTCATATTTAGAAGCTGTATATTACATTAACAACTCCTTATATTTATAAAGAAAAAAAAATAACTGAAAGTTTTTGTTAGGACGCTTAGTGATTTGCATTTTAATTTTTTTATTTTTAAAATTTAATTAATTCAAATATAAATATCTACAAAATGTTAATTGTACACCCACTAAAAATGTGTGCAAACGGTCAAAAAACTATCATCATGATGAGTTTATTCAAAATGAAACTTATTTAATTTCCATAAAACTTTTTTACAGTAGGATAGAACTTTCAAATCTCTGTATTAATTGCAATTCATTAAACAATGATTAAATAGAAGTAGTGAACACAGCTATAATTTAATATCAATTAATTATATGAGGAAAACAAAACGAATATGTTTATCAAACAAAAAAAAAAAAAAACAAACTACATTCCACTTCTGGTACTAAAACATGAAATTAAAGAAAAATTATTTCTGGTCTATTGCATTAGGATATATATTCGTGACGTGACTAAAGTTAAGTATAAATATTAAGCTAACGTCGTTATTTTCTTATAATTGATACGTGCGTTTAAAATCTAGAGAATTGAAAAATCTCTGCAGCAGTTATTGAAATGGATAATTGACTGTGTAAAAACGGAAGTACTTATTTCGCTTCAATAATAGTTAATGTCAAGAAAACCATTTTTCTTTTATATAAATACATATAGATTTTTTTTTTTTTATTTCTTTTCATTTTTCATATAAATTATAAATAATCCAATTAACTTACTGGTCGGCTTGACATGAATTTCAGTGTCAAGTCAATTGAATACAAACGTGTCTTTATTGCATACATACTTAGAAGAAAAGAAATTATTTAATGAAATATGTACGGACATAAGTGAGTAGGTATATACGCAATAGACATGGGTAAATATTAAAGTGAGCATGTAAATTGGTGGCAATTTATATTCGACATGCTTAAATGTGGTTAAACCGAAGCAAGTGGTATGTCAAGTGAACCAAATATATATTCAATATATTTTAGTTTTATTTTTTTTTTATTTTTTTACTACTCTATCAACAATTCTTCTAGTCCAATGTCGTGCATGGATTAATAATATTTAATCAGCGAGTTACATTTCACTGATTTCAAAGATCGACAATTTTACTTTTCGTAGAAAATATAAAATAAATAAATTTTCAGTTAAAAAATTATATTTTATGTTTCGATATAAACTTTAAATGAAAATTCTAGATTCATTTGAAACAATAAAAATTTAATGAAATTGCATAATAACAACATATCAGATAAGTAATTGGTTCGCTATTATTTCCTGTCTGAAAATTAGAACGAAATTTTTTATTCGAAAATCCTTCCTCTGTGATTTCATTTTCCATTTACGATACATAACAAACTTAAAGTAATATCATAAACATCAAATATATCATAATCTCTTACTTATGCAAATACTAAAAAAAACAAACTAATATTTCAAGCAGTACCTATAGAAAAATTTAAATTTTTCAAGTTCACTTGACCTCAACTATTAAACAATTGACCTTGGGCCGAATGCAGAATTTATTCATAATGATTTATTGAAAATGTATGGGTGAATTTTCTAAAAAAATTTAAACCAGAAGAGTCTTATTCATTTGGTTGGTAGTCAAGCTCATAATATATTATTTTTCAAAACTACTTCAAATATTACATTATAACCTAATCACTCTGATAATTTCAAATAATTATCTATCAAAATAACTTAGATGGGCATTTATATAATATCTGTACATTTCTCTGCTCGCGCTTTATGTCAACATCAATTATATTTTTTTTTTTTATTTATTTATTATTATTTTGTTGTTGTTTGCCATACAAATTAGAAATACTGTCTTTTTTTCCATTTACGTTTTGTAAAAGTAGGTGTATTAACTTATGAATATCATATGCATACAGTGTACAATTGTTGGTAGGTAAGTTAAATCATAATCGTTGTATCGCCACAATTTAGTCATAGCCAACATAGTGAAATGAGAAAGACACATAAAACAAAAAAAAAAAAACTTTCATCGGTTACGTGGGTTTCGTAATATTGCTTGTATTTATAATTAAGAGATGTTAAGTAATTCTTCTGGTGTAAGTCTGAATACCAATAATGATTCTGTGATGTGATTATTGATGGTTGAAGTTGTTTTTTTTTTTTATTATTATTATTTTACTTCTTTTTTTTAATTAACATACATTTAATACGTAGTGAATTTATTGCGCAACATTTTTGTTTGTATTCAAAATTAAACCATGCATTCAAATTATTTATAGTTGATGTTGATAATAGTTATGATGTTGATGATGATGAATGTTCACGTGACATAATGGTTGATACATCTTTCAAGAGAGTAGCGCACATTAGAAATGGCACGTAATCAAATAATTTCTGCCGGCCATGGAATTTATGATTTTTGTTTATAATTTTTGGGAATGACTAATTATTCATTTTTTTGCTTCTCTGTTCTGTTTTACTACTTTCACTTGCAATGGTAATTAATTTTTTTTAGGCACATAACACATAAATTTTTATTTTTGTGAAACAATATCTGTTTGGTAAATTGCGTCATAAAAAAAGGGTTAAATTAATTACAGCGGCTTAGAAATAAAATGTGTCTTTAAATTATTTCACTAGAACAAAATATCAATGCAAGAAACCAAAAATAAAATCAAAAGAAAATGTTACTACATATTTAATTTGATCAGTTATTAAATTCATTTAAAAAAATTATAAAATTGTATCGCTTGGATATTCATTTAAAAAGATTTCCGATAAAAAAAAATTTACTCAAATATTTCACTTAATTTTCTTTTTAATCCATTTTTATTTTCACTCAAAAACTAGTTGCATTTTTTTTTTACTCTAAGTTGTCCCCACTCCATAAAATACAAATAAAAAATAAATAAATAAAAAATTGGTACTTAATGTAAAAACGCACTGTCCTTCTTTACTTTCAGTGACAAAGAAATTTTTGTATCCAAGTGAATATCATATTAAAGTCTTTTCCTATAAGAAATACAAAAGCATGTTCAAAATAACGAGCCCCTCTTTCACATTTTTTACTATGCACACATGAATGTTTTAACCATGTTGCTTATTGCCGCCACCGCGCAACATTCGCTGTCTTATTATGTAAAGTCAAAAGAAATAATATTTTTTTTAAACTGTGCCAGAGTCAGTTGATTCATAATTATTGAACTTTTAGGACGCGCATTTTTTAAGTCCCTTCAATTTGATAGAAAATAAACAAGTTTAATAAAATACAAAAAAAAAATAAAAACCGAATTTGAGAAAACAAAAAATAACAAACGTGACCGATGCTAGTAAATTTGTTCGAAACGAAAATATACTTAAATAAATAGAAAATATTATTCAAATATAGTAAGACATTTTTGCTTTGTCTATGATTTCTTTTTGTAAATAAATTTGTGCAACAACTAGTTTTTCCTGTAAATTCTATTTTACTTCCGGAGAATGGCTTGTTTTCTATAAGCGCAAACATTGTGATCAAATGTGCAGTTGTAATATCACACACAATTATCATGTTTTAAAAGTGAAGTGTAATATTTTATAATAGAAATTTTCTTTTAATTCAAATACAATTAAAGCTGCAGTAAAGCGTTAATACAATAGAACAACATTGTTCCATCTATTTTAATAAACATTTAAAACAGATAATAATAATAATAAGAACAATATATTAATAATTTAAAAAAATATATAGTCATTCAAATTGCAACGCTGTGGTTCACATTTAAATAACTTTGTACAAATTTTTATTACCGCATTATTGTTATTACATAATTTAACCGAAATAATGGAAAACATTATCGATGATATTAAATTATGGATTATATTTAAAATGTAGAGGTAAGTGAAAATGGAACGTAATTAAATATTGCGTAACTGGCATTGATATAAATAAACTGGTTTGTTATATTGAGGGAATGGTTGTTTTACAAAACAAACAAAGCCATTTATATGCAACTCATTTTGTGCATAAACCGCAAAGCTGTAAAAAATAATAATAATAATATTTTGGCTTTCTTTGTAGCGAGAATTTTACCAAAAAAAAAAAAAAATGATAAATTTTTACTTTAAGATTTTTATCTATTTTCTCATGAATTCTTATTTGAAAATGGAAATTAATTTAATTTTCTTCTGAAATCCTTTGAAACAAGCATATGATTTAGTTCTAAAACTTTTACCCACTTAAATTACGGGAAGTACGGAAAACTAATTCACTAAATAAAATATCTAAAATGCAATAAATTCATAGGCGCTACATATCTAATTTGACCAAAAACTAAAATTTATAAAAAATGTACAACAAAAAA
>JAABKK020004941.1:47705-61881 GCA_011634745.2 Catotricha subobsoleta
ATTTCTGCTTTGTGTGTACTGTACGAGTACGTACATACATTCAAATGAATATAATAGAATTAGATTTTTCTCTGGAGAGTTTTGTTCAACATTTGGAATCTGTTTACGTTAATCCTACCAACAGTATGTTTGAAACTACAAATATATGGAAGAACTTTAAAAGTTATAGTTATTAAATGAGTCCACAATCTTAAAGGCATTTCGATGATATGTTTGCAATACAAACCAAGTTGTGAAAAAGTATTTTTTTACTTGTAGCGTTCAAGCATTTCAAAAACACAAGAAACCATAAAAGTATATTAAGGTCTACTAATATCCTGAATTGTTTAAATACTGTAAACACTAAATGCCCGACCTACGGTCAACATGAGTACAATGAAAAACATTATGCAAAATAAATAGAAATTGCAAAATAAACAGCATCGTCTGATAAATGCTTAAATTCATCTTCTTTTTTTTTGTCACTTTATTTAAAATTGTTAATTTTATGTACCTACCTATTCAACATCAATTTATACAAACAGAATAATTTTTTATGCTCTGTCTTCAATTTTTTTTTTTTTTTGTCATACAATTTTATTTATTATTATGTTTATTTGTAAGTAGAGATGCTTATACGGTTTAAGTATATCTATTGGCTATTATGTTTTATTATAAAACAATAATATGAATAATTTTTTATTCAAACAGAAAGAAAGAAAAAAAATAACGATTATATAAACAATTTATGAATTTATATTACTTTCTTTATAAGTTATGGCATAATACATGAATTACTATGTTGCATGCATCTTTTTTATATTATGTTTGTTAGTAGATACATCTTTTTCATTTTTTTTTTATTCTATATAATATATCTAATAGATAGCTTTTTTGAATCCTCGTTACGGTTTTTACACGATTACGATAATAATAATATTAATAATAACAATAACAATAATAATAATAATTATGTTATTAAATATTATGATCCGAGTTAAGTATTAAACTATTAAATACAATTTAATCTAATTATTATTAGCAAAATTACTTCTATTTTAATTTTTTTTTTTTCAAAACATTGTTTTATTTTATTACTCCATAATATTTAGGCTATAACGCATTTATGTACAAACAAGTAAATACTAGCACGTTTATTATAACTTATTTTAAATTCCACAATGAAATAATCATAATTTTAATTATTTCATTATATTTTATATTACACCATTAATTTATGAATATTGTTTCGAATGTGTAATTTTAATAATCAATCTGATAAAAGAATAATAATTAAAAAAAAAAAAAAATATTACCTAAATTAAATATTGAGAAATCACGTAAATAATAAAATGTAGTTCAAGTTACGATGAGTTGCTAATTCCTATTATGCAACTGGTGTTACTTGAATTGAATTAAATTATATGAAGCGTATTCGAAGAACGATTCAAAGTTACTTTTTAGAGTAAGTTTAGGGTGTCATAAAAAACTTTGACATAAAACTTACTCAAAAGTTATCCTACTTTAAAGTAACTCTGAATTGTTACTCGAAAATACTTATTAAACCTTTAGATTCTAGAACATCGATATTTTTCCTTTGCATTTGCATTGTAACTATGCTGAAAAGTTGATTGTAGTCAGCTTCCTTAAGTAAACAAAACACTTTTTGAACGAATTAGATGTCATCTATAGACTTGATGAAATCAAGGTGGGGAATGTGGTAACATCAAAAACTCTAAAGCCAAAGTGATCAAGATTCACAGAATATTTTCCATAACTATAAGAATTGAAATTCGTTTTGGGGGTATTAAATATTCGGTTGTGGTGTAGAAACTTAGCACTAATTAGCACCATATATAATATAATATTTGTTCTTGTAATTTGAAAGTTCTATAAAAATAAATGAAAAAAAAAATAAATAAATATTTCATCAACGTAATTAATTTTTTTTTTCACAATATCGTTTTAGTCTTTAATATGAGAAAGAAATTGTATGTGATAGTAACTTAATAAAACAGTAATTTTTTTTTACATCTTTTTTATGTTATTATTATATTAAAAACCACTTTCACTTAGTAAAAACAACAAAATCAAAGAGAAATATTGCTTATATGCTATAGGTAGTTAATATAATTTGACTTTTTGACTTCTGTATTTTTAAATGGATATCTTCTTTATTTACAATTCTATTCATTCTCCTTTGCACTATAGTAGTTACTCGAACTAAGCGCCAAGTCAAGAAAAAAAAATTAATATGAAAAAAACCCAAAAAAAATGTGAGTTAAGCTGGTACTGGTAGTATTTCTATTTAGTCTACAACTTAATTCAAAATAAGAAAAAAAAAAACTACCGCTAATGGTAATGATATAATATAAGGTACCTCTAGCGCTAAAATTAAAATACAATTTATACCATGTGCTGTGTATGTATTGTAGAGGTATACAAAATTAATTGAGCACGTATACGAATTATTACAAAATAGTTATGCACTTGTTTTGTCATTTTATTATTTATTTTGATGGTATATTTTTGCTGTGTGTTTGTATGATGACTGATTGCTGGTAGACAATAAAAGACCTTTAACTTGTTGAATAATTTGTCCTTGGGTTAGGTAATTTTTTTTTTTTTTACAAAAATTTAAATTTCAACAAATATATAACTAACGAAAATGACAAAGAAAAAAAATAGTAAAAGCTAAAATATTGCATCTCAGCAAGAATACTGTGTATTTTCAGTTTTGAGTTATAAAAAAAATATTATAAAAATTTATTATCTTAGTTTCTTCGTGTTCCATTCTTTACGTCGATTTACTTTGACATAAATCAAAGTTAATATAGTGAAATCATAATGTTAAAGACTTCGAGTTCGTGATATTAAAATGTAGCAGAAATTTTCTTATAAATTAAATATATTTTTTAAAAAAACAAAAAAAAAACATAAGTATTTGTTTATTCGAGTAATGAGTTTGCGAATTGTATTTTAAAGAGAATTTGAGCATTATATCAGATGTTAAAGTTAATACTTTGGTAAATGAGTGCACTAATTAATCATTTGATTTATTAGCATTTCATCTTCCATTTGATGCAACTATTCAAAGAGCATAATTAAACGTAACCAAAAATATACGTACTAATATCACACAATCCCAAATGGATGGTAAAACGAATTTAATCAAGCGAATAAATAACAATAGAACAGTAATGTAATTAATTACACGAAATTTTACACTTCAACATGTATTTATTGTACTTTTGAAAAAAACTATTGAATATAAAATTTTATTTCTCAATTATTTCTTCTGCATCTTACAGGTAATTAGCGTGGTTAATCACGCTCACATCCAAGAATGTTCTCCTACTCTACACCTCAACAACATTGGAGAGGAGTAATTTACAATCAACAAAAAATTCCTTGGACCATTCAACGGCTTGGAAATATAATACAATTTTATAAAACCCTTAAGTCCTAATAACACTTTCTCAATATATTAATTAATAAAAAAAAAAAAACACAAAAAATATACAAGACATGGTATTAAACATATTAATAGCATCAACTGTGATAAAATCAACATTCGGTGTTGTAACAACTAGTCTCTGGCTAATACCATTAATGTTGGCCGCAATTTCATTTTATCGTTATGATCGAGTTGATCCTGAATCACGTCCCATTGATCAACAAGAATTGTATTCTGAATATGATTTTATTGTTGTTGGTGGAGGTTCCGCAGGTGCAGTGGTTGCTAATCGTTTAACCGAAATCAAACATTGGCGTATTTTATTATTGGAGGCAGGACCTGACGAAAATGAGATTTCGGATGTAAGATATAAAAGATGAAATATAATTAAAATCAAATTAATTCTTAACAATTTTGATTTTAGGTACCGTCATTGGCTGCTTATTTGCAGTTAAGCAAATTAGATTGGGGCTACAAAACCGAACAAAGTAATAAATCTTGCTTGGGAATGAAAAATAATCGATGCAATTGGCCTAGAGGAAAGGTATTGGGTGGATCGAGTGTACTAAATTATATGCTATATGTGAGAGGTAATCGTTATGATTATGATCTATGGGAAGAACTAGGAAATACTGGTTGGGGATATGACAGTGTATTGCATTATTTTAAAAAATCTGAGGATAATCGAAATCCATATCTAGCAAAGACACCATATCATTCTAAAGGCGGGTTTTTAACAGTGCAAGAGTCACCATGGCATACACCGCTAGTTGCGGCATTTGTGGAGGCTGGCACCGAATTAGGTTATGAGAATCGAGATATTAATGGTGAAAAACAGCAAGGTTTTATGATTGCACAAGGAACTATAAGACGTGGTAGTCGATGTAGTACTGCAAAAGCATTCCTAAGACCAGTACGCTTAAGAAGAAATCTGCATACAGCAATGAATTCACACGTTACCAAAATTATAATTGATTCGGCTAAAAAGCGAGCACTGGGAGTTGAATTTGTGCGAAATGGTAAAAAACATCGAATTTTCGCCCGAAAAGAAGTAATAATGTCTGCCGGTGCTATAAACACACCACAAATAATGATGTTATCGGGAATTGGGCCTCGTGAACACTTAGAAGATATGAATATTGCTGTCATTAAGGACCTTCCTGTAGGCGAAAATATGCAAGATCATGTTGGAATGGGTGGCATGACATGGCTGGTTGATAAACCTGTTGCAATTATACAAGATAGATTTAATCCGGCATCGATAACAAATCAATATGTTTTAAATGAACGGGGACCAATGACTACCTTGGGTGGTGTCGAGGGACTCGCGTTTGTAACAACACCATTAGGAAATAATTCCATAGATTGGCCAGATATACAATTTCATATGGCTCCAGCATCAATAAATTCTGATGCAGGAGCGAGAGTTAAAAAAGTGTTGGGGCTAAAGGAAAGTGTTTATCAAGAAGTATACAAGCCAATAGCAAATAAAGATAGTTGGACCATAATGCCATTATTACTTCGTCCACGTTCACGTGGATGGGTACGACTACGATCGAAAAACCCATTTCATTACCCACTCATGGATCCAAATTATTTTGATGATCCATTTGATGTACAAACTTTAGTTGAAGGTGCAAAAATTGCAATGAAAGTGGCTGATGCCGAAGTTTTTAAGCAATTCGGTTCGCGAATACATCGCAAACCATTGCCAAATTGTAAACAATTTAAATTTTTATCCGATTCATATTTGGAGTGTCAAATACGAACGATATCAATGACTATTTATCATCCAGTTGGAACGGCTAAAATGGGACCAGCATGGGATCCAGAAGCGGTTGTTGATCCAAGATTACGAGTTTATGGTATTAAGAATTTACGTGTTATTGATGCAAGCATTATGCCAACAATAAGTAGTGGTAATACAAATGCACCGGTAATTATGATTGGCGAAAAAGGCGCTGATCTTGTCAAAGAAGACTGGCTCAAATCAAAATTGAATTGATATCACATAAAATATATCGTTTTGCAGTTTCTCAATATTTGCATTGTTCAAGAAATTCTCTAAAAACAATTGAAATTTCCACAATAATAATATAATAATAAGAATCATTTAAAATATTTTTAATATGATAGAAATTCATGCACTTTTTATACCTATATGAAACCTTAAGTAATAATAAATGCATGATCATGATGCATGAGATTAACAATAATTACCGATTTTGAAAAAAAAATACGTTAATGTTATTTTTCAAGTTCAGTCAAATAATTTTTTTTTTTAATATTATCTATAATTAAGTAAAATCATTCGTAATACCAAGATATATACTTATAAACAGCTAATATAATTTTTCAATTATTATTTAAGATTTAGACTGACAATAGTTAGAAAAAGAGTTATATGAGTACTTTTAAAATCATCGACAATTACTATTACTAATAAATACGTACGATGTCTTTTTTTTTTTTGTTGTTGTTGTATACAGATTACCGATTGTATGAGTAAACGTATGAATGTAAAGTAATTATTTTAATATTATGTGAACTTGTCTTAAATGAATATATGTAGTGAATGTGCCATGGAACATAATATTGTTATTTAAATGTACAAACAACGTTTGTAATTAAAAGAAAAATTAATATGGTGATTAATACCAAGTATTGTTTAATTATATAACAAAAGAAAAAGATTATAAAGACATTGAACAAAGTTGTAAATATAGCAATTAATGTTTGCAATTATAAAACTTTATTATGAAAAAAAAAAACGTTCACAGGTGCTTTGGTCTTTTCAACCTATAAAAATTATATATAATTAAGAATTATTATGTAAATAATAGTCAATAGTATTTTTTAAATTTTTAAGTGATACAATCGATGTATTAAAAATATTTTTAAGAAAAAATAAAAAATAAATAAATAATAAATAATAAATAAATAAAGAACTCAAAAGTTATCTATTTTTTTTCTTTCAATTTAATAAAGTAAATAATACATTTTGAACATACTGTAAGTATGTGACTTAGTTAATAATTTATATTACAATAAAGTTTAAAGTAATTTGTAAAATTGTGTAAAGTACCTTTTTTCAGGGTAGTAATTACAAAGAGCGTGACATATAGGTAAAAATTAACGTAAAACTTGAAGGACTAATGATTAAGGCGATCTTGCTCCTTACACTTTTGTTTTCACTAGGCATTTTTTGGTCGGTTAGTTAATTTTTTTCTAGGAATCAACGACACGTAATTTTTTTAACTCGTATAGCTCGATCTCGCTTTTACTTACTATAGGCGTGTCGTTGATTGAAAAAAATTAATTAACCGACCAAAAAATGGTTAGTGAAGACAAAGTGTTAAACGTCTTTTGAGTTACCAACAAATTTAACATAAATTCTCTTCATAGAGTTTTTCAACCGAACTTAAAATGTACAAAATAATCTATGATCAAAAAGTTTCAATAATTTTTTCACAAATCTCACAAAGTACATCTTATTGAGAAGTTGAGCAAAAATTATTTTCAACCGATTCCCAATCATATTAAAAAACTAAACTTTCTGTTCATACATTATGTTTTTTTTTTATCATATAAAAAGTTTCACTGCAATTTCTTCTGTCGAAAAAGTTTTGCGTGGATGCCATTGAACATTCCAAGTTCGTATAATCAACAAATACTATATATAAAAATAAATAAAATTAATGATTAATGAAGGAAATTCCCTAAAAGTATGCAATGTTTAATGTTTATATTGTCTGCAGAGGTGCCTTTATGAAGTTTATGCTTGCCCCCAAATTCAATCATGTATATTTTTTATTTAAATTTCACCGTGAATGCTTTAGTTTTCACCAGCTATATGCAAATTATAATATAGAAATAATAATCCTATGAATTTCGGATGTCTATTAATAATTGTAAAATTCAGAAAATAAAAAGTATCCGCATTATGAAAAACTTGTTTGCTTTATTCTTTGTTTTTGTTATCGTTGAATTAGAAGGTCACAAAACTTAATATTTTTTTTTTTTTAAACAATATGTAAGTGTAGCAGATATTTATTTCCTTAATTACTAATGCAAACGAACAGAATTGTGGAACTGCTACAATCTAATAAAATTATTGGAAAAATATTGTTTTGATTAAGGATCAAAGAAGTACTTGTCACATTTTAGTCAAGTTTATTTATTATCAATTATGTATATTTAAAAACAAACTACCTATTTGGTAATTTCAAAAAGAAATGTATGAAGAAAATAAAATAATTATTGATTGCTTTGTGCAAACTTGTAAAACCAGAATATCAGTAATAATAAAAAAAAAGTTGACCGGTTTTTTTAAGACTCATGTTTTTTTTTTATTGTAAATGCATTGGATTAAAATTACATTTTAAATTACTCCTTTTGTCTTCGTATGCATACAAACTATTTTAAAGGAATATTTATAGGAAATAATTATACGTTAAACCGAATAGAATAAAAATAAAACAATAATATAAAAACATGACAGGTATAGATAGGCTTGCACTTTAAACGATATTTTAACTGGCGGTTTTTTTATTCTTTTTTTTTTATAACATTATTATATATAAGATTCACTCGACTGAATTTTTAATATAGTTAACTAACTGAATTATTGAACTTTTCGCTAATTTTTCTAAACCTATTTGCATATATAGTCACGTTTGTTTATCTGATCGAGAAAAAAAAATATCCTGTTTTTTATATATAAAATATTCATTTTGCCAGCCATCCCACTGTCAGGTTGTTTCAAAAAAAGAATTTTTAAACGATCTTTAGTATTTGACGATAGATTTCGAATTTTCTTTTAAACAGCCTTAACCTTGTTGTAGTTAAAAGCTTCATTTGCAATAAAATATTTACTTTTTATTGAGGGTTTTTTCATATTTGCAAAAAGATCTATAGCGCGTTTTTATAATGTATTTTCACCATAATTATATTCAGTTAACCAACAGTAAACTGAAAACTATATAGTAAACATTTTTCTGCAATACGCAAATGCAATAATTATAAATAGCTTTTTTGTTGATTATGGGAATTCCATTAATTAATAGAAAAAAAAATGGAATTTTTGCATATTAATGGACATCAATAAAGTTTAATATAATTATTGCTCCTTATGTATAGTGATATTGACACTGTTCAATATTTAATAATGACCTTCGGCAGATCTATTTAAATTTCACAGCTTATAGGTTAGTAATTCATATTATTTACGTAATTCTAATTTATAGACGTAGTAGAAATATTCAAATTTTTAATTTTTGAATACAGTATCTTCCAAAATGATAGAGCCACCAATTTCTTTCGTATTATTTTTCTTTTTTTTTATAATTATTAATTAATATTACGACATTAATTATAATAAATGTTAAGTCATGATTAAACATAATAAATTATTTAATTAAGATCGTTAATATGAATGAGAATAAAAACAGGCTCTCAGTCTAATGCTTGATGAATTACTGATTACCTCTTAATCCCTAAATAAAGGCAATAAAATTGGGATTCTATAATTCTACTCTGGTAATGTGATTTGAAAAGAAAGAAAAATTCATAGTCAACCATACTTTAAAAACACAATTTCATTTCAAAAAAAAATTATAAAGCAAAACTTTTCTTTTCTTTGGTCGTTTTAAAAGTACACAAAAATTTCTAAATTGATTTTAAATATAATCAAAATCTCGTTCATCATATTTAATATTAAAGCCGCAGTCATGGTCGGTTATACCTTACATCAATGAAATATAATTTCAAGGGCCCCCCATTTTAAGACTTATTTTTTTACTGCTGAAATTAATTAATTATTAAGGGAAGGAAGACACTCTGCATGAGAGAGTGTTATAAAGTAAGTTCTATTTGCATTAAGTATAAACAAAATCAAAAATATTCATTAATTACGTCAAGATATTCCGACTGGCTAAAAACACAAAGCTCAGTATAGAAATTTCTAGTCATTCTCAGACTACTAAACATTTATTTTATAAAACTTATTTGAATAGATATTTTGTTTTTATTTATTTTAACATTTAATTTATGGATTATATTTTACAAAAATATTTTATTTTTTTGTCTTAAATTTACAAATGAAAAGAAATGAATGACTCTCTTCTTATATATAGATGTTAAATTTAAATATCGTATAAGATAACCTTCTTGAAGGGCAAAATTAATAGCTATTTAGAAAAATCCAACTAACATGGCCGTAGGTGTAATTTAATATAATAATATTCGGTTCCGTTTTGATAACAACGTACGAATCAGTACATCAGTACAACGTACAGGGACAGTAATTATTCTTATATTCATATTTTTCTTGGGTAAAAATGTTTGTGTTTAAAAATGAAATTGAAATCATTAATAAAATCGCAATACAAAAGACATGGCACGTTAACATTTGAAGGTTCAATAAGGCTATCCGTTTAAAGGGCACATTAATTAATTTATATGTTTGCGGTTTTAAATAAAAATGTATCGAAGAATTTATTTAAAAAAAAAAAAAAAAATCATAATTTGATGTGAAGTTTTATTTTATTTCTTTCTATAGAGATTAATGTTTGAATATTATGTTGAGAAGAAGCATAGAAATTCCTCTAATTTTTTGTTGAAAAAACGTCTCACTGTTTACCGTTTAAACCGAACTAACTTAACAGACTTTTACTGATAAGATATTCAAATTATTTTTAGAGAATTTAAAAATAAAAAATTAACCGATTAGAAATTTAAATTTAAATTTGAAAACATTATGAAAACAAAAAAATATTTTACTCTCGCTGTTAGTGACCATCAAATTGACGAAATACATAAATAGGAACTCATTTGTATATATTTTTTTTTCAATAACTTTTAAAATGATAAATTATAAGTGATAAAAATAGAAATAGATGATGAGGTAGACAAAATGTAATATACCTATTTATGTTTATACATATATAATATATATGTGTGATCGCGATGATAAAATAATTCTTTGTCACACAAAATCATTTAACATAAATGAGGATTCTTTTTATTTTGAAAATTATGATATTGTGATTGTATATGTAACTGACGTTGATCGTTGCTGATATACATAAAACGCGACGAGATAGCCATATAAGTTACCTGATTAACCGCCTTTACATTGTTTCGATGTGCCATTAAGATATACAATATACAATAATATACATATTTATATATTGGCTTTCTGAACAGTTTGAGTATTATAGTTTTCTGCTAGACAACAGAACGAAAATGACACTAGAACTGCTATTTAAGAAGTGAGAACACTTGTGCATGGGGTTCATTTAATTGTGGAACGTTGATCAAACATAATCGAAAAATATTCGATGTGGTGATCAAAAAAAAAAAAAAAATACTTGAATTAATTTCAATTTTTTGGTTTCTTTATTTTCCATAAAAGTTTATCAAGTTCAATGTCAAATGAAAAGTGAGTTCAAAAATTTAAAAGTGAAGAAAAGAAAAGTAAAAGTGAATTAATTTTAACTGCGATATTATTTAATATATCGAAATTTAAACATTAAATGGAAATCATGAAATATTTTAATACTTTCGTAATTATTTTACTGTGCATAAATTACATACCGGTTTTTAATAATGGACAATTAATATCATCGGTAATGGATTTTTTGATGCGCGGTGAACGAAATATTCTCTTAGAACAAGTTGATAATAATAAAGGAACACGGGAAAGTGAATTTGATTTTATCATAATTGGAGCCGGTACAGCAGGATGTACATTAGCAAATAGGCTATCTGAAAATCCAAATTGGAAAATTTTGCTTCTTGAAGCCGGACGGCAAGAGAATTTATTGATGGATATTCCGTTATTGGTGAACTTTTTGCAATTAAATCGTGAAGTAAATTGGGGATACCAACCACAAAGTAGTAACACATCATGTCTAGCAATGAAAAACAATCGGTGCAATTGGCCGAGAGGACGAGTTATGGGTGGATCCAGTGTTTTAAATTATATGATCTATACGCGAGGTAATCGACGTGATTATGATAATTGGGCATCTTTGGGTAATACAGGTTGGAGCTATGATGAAGTATTGCCATACTTTAAAAAAGTCGAAAACAGCCGTATTAAAAATGGTTCGCCTGAATATCGTGCGAAAGGTGGTCATATTACAGTGTCTGAAATTAAATGGAAATCGAAATCGGCACAACAATTTGTCAAAGCAGCTGAAGAATTGGGTATACCTTATGTTGATTATAATGGACGATCACAAATTGGAGTTTCATATTTACAAACATCAACAAAAGATGGTGCTCGAGCTAGTTCAAACGTTGGTTATTTGTATCCAATAAAAAATCGAAAAAATCTTTTTGTTCGTAAAATGAGCATGGTAACGAAAATTCTGATTGATCCAAAAACAAAGTCAGCTTACGGTGTTCGATACAATCATAATGGTAAATATTACACAGTACATGCACGAAAAGAAGTAATTTTATCAGCTGGTGCAATAAATTCACCGCAATTACTAATGTTGTCGGGCATTGGACCAGCCAAACATTTGAAGAAAATGAAAATTAAACCAATTGTTAATTTACCAGTTGGATACAATTTAATGGATCATACAGCCCCAGGTGCACTTACAATTAAAGTAAATGTAAGCACATTGTCACTCGATACAATAACACCTCAGGCTTTTGTTGACTTTCAACAAGGCACAGGACCATTAACATCAGTCGGTGGCTGTGAAGCGCTTGTATTTTTAGATTTAGAAAATCAAAATGATTTAGATGCATGGCCAGACATTGAATTGCTTCAGGTTGCTGGATCAATACATGCATTTGATGTATTTCGACAAAATTTTGGATTACGTGATGATATATACAATACTATGTTTTCTGGACTACAAGCAACTAACCAAAATGCATTTATGGTTTTTCCAATGGTGTTGCGACCAAAGAGCCGTGGCAGAATTTTGCTCAAAAGTAAAAATCCTTTTGTTTATCCAAAAATTTATTCTAATTATTTTACAGATCCAGAAGGATACGATTTAAAAGTATCAGTTAATGGAATTAAAAAAACATTAGAATTACTGGAGACAAATGCATTCCGACAAATCGATGCAAAAGTTCATGACGTCATGATACCAGCTTGTGCGCATTTAGGTTTTGGTACCGATGAATATTGGGCCTGTCATACAAAACATTTTACATTTACCATATATCATTATTCCGGTACATGCAAAATGGGACCAGTTGGTGATAAAACAGCTGTTGTCGATCCACGATTACGCGTATATGGTATTCAAAACCTACGCGTTGTAGATGCAAGTATATTTCCAGAAATAATGGCGGGTCATCCTAATTCACCTGTTTATATGATTGCCGAAAAAGCATCGGACATGATAAAAGAAGACTGGAAAAATTCTGTATAGATTATTTTATTTAATAAGATGAATGTAAATATTGATACTCATCTCCCAGCCCCCACCTAAGTTTAGTATATTTACTTTAGAATATCCTATGCCTTTTCAAATTTGAAATATATTTAAAGAAATATGTCTGTAAGTGATCAAAATGTAATGAAAAAAGAAACAAATAGAAATATTTATTATGATTATAAAATTAAAAATATTAAGTCATTGTTTTGAATATAATATTAAGTTTTAGTTTTAAGAAAAAAAAAATAAATAAAAGAAAGAAAATGTCTAAACGCAATATTTAGAGATTATGTAAAAAATGCTAAATTTAGTCAAAGCCATTATTTATTTTTATAATGTTATTTTGTTTGTGCATTCATGATTAAAAAGTCGTAGTCATAAAAATTTTAATTAGAAAGAATACGTCATCGAATTTATATTTGTTATAATTATGTTAAATCTCAAAGAATAAAATCATGAAAAATATTTTTTAAGCTTTTGTTTTTTATTATTTTTTTTTTAATGTTATTACAAGTTATTGTCCTCAACCAAATGTAAATCGAAGGCTGGTTATTGATTTACTATCAACAAAGATGTCCGGCATAATAAATTTTATGATATCAATATTCTATATAATGAATGTGCTTGTTATGTGCTTGAATCTAAGGAAAAAGGTAATATAAATATTTGTGTTCAGTCTGTCCTTAGTTTTTAGATTTTGAATTAATTAACTGTTTAAGAAATTTATGTTTTAAACAGGGTGTAGGTCACTAATTTTAAAAAGAAATTAACACAATTTTAGAATAATCTAAATTTTGTATTTATTGGAAATATGTTTACATTAAAAATACACAAAAAAAAACAATTTAAAATACTCTAAGCCAACTGAAATGTTTTAATTTGTTATGAATAATAAAATATATTATAATACGTTCAAAAACTGGTTAGAGTATTAATATACCTACATAACTTTATTTAAAAGTTAACGGTTAAGCTTTTGAGCTTAAGATTCTTTTTTTTTATGTCTACCAAAAATGAAGTCGTGTATAGCCAGACTGAAAAATTTGATGTTAAAGATAAACTCTTTACTCATGCAGTATATGTATTTTCTTTCTCGCTTTGACACATGTAAAAATTTACTATCCAATTTTTGAGTCTACTGTACCAATTCATTGGCAACTTATTTTTATTTTTAAGTTCATTTTTTTTATGCAGTTTTTTACAATTTTCCTATTTTTTTAATGTCCTGCAGTGGAATTTTGATTTCAAATGTATTATAATGAAGTCGTGTAATACCGTCAAATTTCATAATAAGAATAATGCCGATTTTGTTTTACAAATGAACCGGTGA
>JAABKK020004942.1:0-19637 GCA_011634745.2 Catotricha subobsoleta
CGAATATTAATCTAATTTTTTTCTGATTCATTTAAAAATATAAAATAAATATGTTAAAAAAATTTCCTGTCTCATTAAAACACAAAAAAGCAAATAAAAAAAAAACGAACATTTTGTTCATCCCTAATTTGTATAATTTTTTTTTTATAAGATTTGTCTCTTGTAATACAATAATCTTCTGTGTCACATTATTTTCTTTTGTAAATTTAAATAATTCTTAATATTCATATTACGTCTCACTATAATACACAAACTGAAATTTCGTTTACAAAAAATAGTTAAAATCAATTACCCAAATATATTATTAATTAAATTCTCTTAGCTCTGGAAAAATGATATCAAAAAAGATAAACAATTCTTTGTTTCGCTTTTAATTAATTCTTAAGTACTGTTTTATTATTCTGAAGTAAACACTTTTGATGTTCATCTCTTTAAATCAGTTACAAACTATTTGTGCACCATTGTTGTGTAAACGTCATGTTTAATATTATAAGAACTTCAATATATTATGCGATGTTATTTATATATATATAGATCATATCTTAAAATTTATATGATGAAAAATACAAAAGGCAAATCGTACAAATTTTAATTAAATTTAAAACTCCTTCATTGAATGACGAATATTTATTTTATACCTTTTCTTGACATAAGTTTTAATTTGTTTGTAGGAGAATGGAAAAAAAAGTTATGCAATTACAAGCATTTTTTTTTCCTTCTTTTTTCCTATTTTTTATTTAATGAATAAAAGAAATTTTGATATATAAATAAATATAATAAGTGATTATTTAGATGAATCAAAGAAAATGTTTTTTTCACTATATTAATTATGTGTTATACTCTCATAAGAATATTCATTATAATATTATAGATAACTTTAAATTTGTTTTCGATAAATTTATTGGTAATGATTTCGTTTTGATGTTGTTGTTGACATACTATTTCCAATATATAAATAAATCAACTTCCAGTATACCTTAGATATATCTCGGGACATAAGGGCTCGTTCATAAAGGAGTTCATATTTTTGTGGTGGGTTTTAAGTCCTTAAGCCACTTGTTCAATATTTTCCGTCTTTTATACAATTTACATATCATATTTCAAGAGACTCCCTCCGCTCTAGATAGTATAAAACGTCTTTTATGAATGAGCCCCAAGACACATTAAATAAATTTTATATCTCTCATCTCTCAATACATACTTATAATAATAAAGTAGTTCATTTTTAACTTTTTTTTTTTCATTTTTTCCATTTCCCCTGCTTCTAAGTGGTGACACTGGCTTAAAAAAGCTTAAGGTTTTTAACGAAGCCGATTCTATCAATATTTAACCCCAACGTTATCGGTTTGAAATTTTAAAGAAATATTTATCAAAAAGGGTCATAATTCTTATTTTTAGAGAATAGTTAATAGAAAATCTCTGAGTACCTACAGTTATTCAATAACAACTAACAAGACAGACAATTTTACCATTTGCTAAAATAATAGGTAGTGTTAGTAGATCCTCATTGAATTTAAAATATCTCAAAAAGAAGAGAACACTCTACCAAGTTTATATTCGAAATCAACTATTTTATTGTCGAAAACACCTTTTTCTATATTCTTTTAACTCGCATCTTCGCGAGCATAATAATAATAATAATTAATTTTAATGGCACTAGATATTGGACATTAAACTTGCTAGAGTGTGCTCTCAGCCTAAGATGTATTTTAAGTTCAATTTTACCAAAATAATGAATAGTCTTGGAAGATATTAGGGACTAGCTGTGTGTTCCCCTACAGATTTTCTAGTATCTATATATACCACGGCTAACAATTTATAAAAATAATAAATAAGTCATATTTTCTTTTAAATTACAAATTTTAAGCCGATTGTGTGAAGTCAAACAAACACAATCGGATCCGCCAAAAAATTTAAGTTCTTTTAAGCATTTAGAATGAAGGGAGGTGAAAAAATTGACGAAAAATATTGAAATGTGGAAAAACCACCTTAAAAATTAGCTTTTTGGACATAATTTAAAAGAATGCGTTTGAAAGTAACCTGAATTGATTTGAAAATAATTCACACAGTTTACCCGAATAGATTTGTTCTCTACAGATATGTATTCGGATTTTCTTTTATCACTTTAAATTTTATCAGGTATCATTTAAGCATTACATTACCGGAGAATAAATGTTTAAAGCGATATGTCTAAATCGTGTTTAAAACAAGAGCGTTTGATGTATGATTATTGAATATTAAACGATAAATTCTTTTTATTTTTTACAATAAAAGGATTTAAGCAAAAGGTAAAGTAAAGTAAAGAAAAAAAAAATTACGCTAATAAAACTCTTTTATTCTTTTGTAGGTCTAATATTAATAAATTTATAATAATAACAGCACATAGTTAACATTATTTATTTTCATATAATTTTTTTTTTTTTCATTTTTTATTTTTATTATTGTTAAATTTATTTCCAACTAATTTGAAACATGCTCTCCTTATTTGCATAGTAACCCTGTGTTGTGTACAAATTTTTTGTTTTAATATAGAAATATTACTGGTTATTTTCCTGTATTTATCGTTTAGGTCGTAAAAGTTACCTACTTCTCTACCTATGAATACTTCCGTTCTTTAAGTGAACCAAGCAACAAATAAAACAACATTTGCATCAGAATTCATTGAAATGAATATATTTTGAATTCTGATATAAATTTTATTACCATCATATAAAATATATAAAAAAGAGAATGAAAAAGAAACAAATATATATACATATTACATATATATATAATATATATGTATGAATAAAAAGTAAAAAAATGCTGTGTGCTGCATAAGTAGGTACATTACGTTTATTCAACGCAGCATAGGTACCCAATACATTTATTATTAAATATAAATTTAAGTAGATGTTATATATTTAAATGTTTCTTTTTTATTGTAACATTATAATGTTTTTCATTTTCTTGCTAGAAAAAGAAAAAAAATTATAAAGAAAAGAAAAATAAATTCATTAAGGACAAACTATATGTTATATGTCTGCGATGCATGTTAAATAGCTATTAAAATTCAGATATTTGTATTAATATATTCTCATTTACTTACTGATGACTAAATACTTAAAATTTTAAAATTTATGATTTTTTTATTTACAGTGAATAACTAACTACTAATTAATTTTTTGTATGGAAACACTCAAAGGAAATATAGATAGAAATATTTTTTTTTCATTTATGAATAAATAATAAAAAATAAACGATGTACGATGTGAAATGTTGTTGTTATGCACTATTTTTCTTGTAATTTTATTTATTTATTAATTCAAAATAAATAGTTCGCTTCTTTCATATCGGCTGCAATTCTTTTGTTATAAGCTAATAAAATATAATCGGCAAAAGTGAAAAAAT
Organism: Catotricha subobsoleta; assembly: GCA_011634745.2. NCBI lineage: Eukaryota > Metazoa > Arthropoda > Insecta > Diptera > Cecidomyiidae > Catotricha > Catotricha subobsoleta. The sequence goes on from JAABKK020004942.1 coordinate 3,391, forward strand.
TACTTTGAAAATTTATTGAAATAATTCTACGAAACTTTAAAACCAAAAATTACTGGGATAGAAAAAATATGTAGGTATATTTTGGATACTTTTTTGTATCATTTTTTTTTTAATACTTTCTCTAATTTATTCTATAAAGTTAGCTAAAAAATAATATATACAAGAGAAAGAAATCATGAAAGAGATCGAACATTATTTAATTTTTACCAAAAAAATCGTCGATTTGGGGGGGGGGTGTTAAAAAGTAAGACAAAGTAGAGTAATATTTTAATCAAAAAAATATACAAATTTCCCGCGAAAAAATCGGTGATGTATCCAAATCGTATTTGGGAAATCAAGGTAGGGCAATTTTTGAAAGTTTAAAACCTAAAAATGGTTCTATTTCGTCCAAAATCAAGGTAGGAGGTATGTAATTGTTTTTTAAAAATCAGGTTTTTTGATCAGAAAATAGTATTTTTTTCAAGTTTCCAAAAATACGATTTGCATACAGTCAATATTGACTTCGTAGATTTTTTCGTTTTTTTCTTTACCACTTTTTTGGCATTTTTAGTCTCAGGATTCAGTGGTAGGATATTGGTTCACTATACCAAAAGACGCTCAATCTTGTGTTCGTGAGATAATACATACCGCGGCTATGAAATATTTCGTTTTTGGCTCGTGGGATCCAAATATGTGGTAGAAGTTTTTTTTTTTTTTAATTATTCCGCATTTTCTCAAGATTTAGTGAATGATTTCAAACCAAACCATGTATAGTTTCAGGAGCACAAGATTCTGCGTCTAGTTATTGACCTACCGACCTAAGTCCGACCACTAAATCCTGAGACCCAACTAACGTATCTTTTTTTCCAGTAAATAAATTCAATAAGTTTTAGTTTCGATCTGGGTGTTTATTGGCCCTGGGATTCGATTTGGTGGTAGTGTAGATGTAAAAAAAAAATTTTTCTTAAAATTAAGTGAACGGATTGAAATCAAAAAATATATTTTTTGAATAAAATAAAATCCTGCCTAACAGTATACCAATCCACTGGTAGCTTTTTTGCACGCTTTCGATTTGTAAAGGTAAAGAAGGCCATATTACCCGCCATCCTCAGTTTTTCAAATCAATCCTCACTTAAGAGTTTATATTTATGCTTATATATTAGGGTGACAATTTTTTGTACAAAAATACAAAAATCGAATTTTCCAGATTACGGTTGATAGAAAAACTACCTACATATTGTCTAAAATTTTCGTATGTGAATTTCCAACCTTATGTAGCTGTAGGCATTTTCAAAGCCATGCGCAAATGATGCATGATGACAACGTGATTAGAAAGTTCTGAATCGTGAAGATACACAAAAAAAAAAAAATACAACAACAAAAAATCCTATGAGTTGTTGCAAATGATTAGTTTGGTTGCGTCGCAATATAAAAAAAAAACTCAACATTGATGTGAACATCAAATGTGAACTTATAAATATTAATAGCGTTTAGGTTGTTTATTGAAACTCCACTCAATATGGGTTAAATATTTTTAATGTTAAGCCGACGAAATATAACATTATTTATTGAAATCGAATGAAATAAAAAAGACGGTCAGAAATGAAAAATTACGGAACTTCTGTTACCTAAAACCAATGGAAATAACATTTTTATTGACTATGTAAACTTAAATGTGGTAATTTTTTTTCTGGAAAAAGCACTTTTTGCAATCCTAGGGTAATTTATAAAAACACTATAGGCTTTTTTTTTTTACAAAGCTACAATTTTGCTGAAAAATTAAGGTACAGCATTTTAACCAGATGCTGTAAATACTAAATACTAGTTACTAACTAGATTTTTTTTTGCAAATTTTCAATCAATGACCACTTAGATTTTCCGTGCATTTTCAATAAAAATAAACTCTTTCCCTAACTGTAATCATCACCTTCTAACAAAGAATAAAAACGCCACAATTCTATATTTATTTTATCAATTTCATTGCGAACCAAACAAATTTTAATTCTAAGAAGTATACATTGTTTAAATGCATTTAAACTGAATCATAAATCAAACAAATGAAAATAAAAAGTACCTACATAAATGGACAGTAGATAATTACTCAAAAATATTACATAAAATTCAGATTATTTATTTGGAATAATTTAACTTGTATCAAACGGCATTGCAGTATTTGGTGTAATAAAAAAAAAATAGACAGAAACAAATCAAAACATTTTGAAAAAAAACAAAATTATTAGATATTAAAAAGGATTTAAAGATTTTACAGATTTTTCTTTCCACATGAAAAAGTCAATGTGTAATCTAACTTATAAATTGAAAGCTTTATTTTTTGAATATATTTTTTTTTCATTTTATGAGATTTTTTTTTATTTGTTTGTGCATAAATGCGCTTAATAAACGATACCAGATTTTTATATGCTGCATATTAATCTTTTTCATAAAATGTACAAAACAAATATGTATTACCATTTTGCTTTGCAATATTTTAAAAAGCATTTTATTAAAATCATATCATTCTCTTTGGTTTTATATTATTTTATATATGTAAATGGTCTGTAGCATTCTATTGTAAATCTAGTGATTTGTATGTTTTTATATTTCTATCTGAATGTTCAAAACTCAACACATCATATCTACTTAGCTTATCTACACTGTTGTATGTACAGTAAGTACATCATCTGTAGAAATTTCTATAAAATAATGTCATATATATTGAAAATGAAATGAAAATCATATTTAACCAAAAACAAATCTAATCAGTGTCCTGTTCCATTTATATTCCATAAATATATAATAATATTATAATGTTTTGCTTTGAATATTGTGTAAAACTATGCATACGTAATATATTTTCGGTGAAAATTTTGTATGCGCATATCGATAATATAAATGTTGATGTTTCTAACTCATCAGCGACTGTAGATATTATACGACCATACCGTGATACCAAATATTCATCATAATAAATGTGCATACGAATTTCTATATCAGCCCTGATTATTTTAACCACGTTCAATTTTGATTGATCTGAAACAAAACGAGAATAATTTCACACACCAAAACACGAGACAAAATAACCTTTTAGCTACATACTGTTAAACATTTGCATTTGTATATTAATAATTCTTTTTTAAAAAAAAAACAGAAAAATAAAATATATGTCGTGTCGTCATCGACATGCATTGTGATATGACGCGATTATTTTTTGAATAGATTTTGTATTTATATTACATATACAGAATAATAATTATTATTACTTATATTTTGCAGTATGAATTGCAAAAATAAATAAATAATTTAATTATTTTATTTTTATGGAATTGCAAGTTACTTGAAAAGAATTAGATATATGTATAATTAATGTTTGAGATATTAATAATAATTGACAATATAGTTTTAGGTGGTACGATGAATAATTCCTTATATGTATTCAATTAAAATTGTATATGTATTAACAATACTCGTATATACGTAAAGCCCACGACTTTATGCGACTGACTAATAAAGTATACAATACAGTGCCATATATTGTCTGCATTTAACTTGAAAATTGTTTGTGTTAAACATCATCGGTATCGGGTACAAATAATGACAAACGTATAGTTAAATTTGTATTTAACAAAACTGTGTTGGTATACCTTTTAAATTATTTATATATATATATATACATAATGTATATAAGCACACAGCGTGTATTCCCAACACTATAGATCCAGTAGATAATCTCTTGATATATTTATATTATTAAAAGAAAATTTTCTCGCTGAGTTACAGATAAATACTTCCTTTAAAATGCAACCCAACCAACTCACTCCACCCAAAAATCTATTCCATTTCAGATGAACGTGAACTGTGAACACAAAACACCGTTTGGCAGATGAGGTAATTGGGCACAAAAACAAGTCTTTGTTAAACGCCTGTTCATGAATAAATACATACATATAATATAACAAAAATGCTGTCTGTTGTACTTATTTGTATTATATCTATATAAACCTAGGTTTGTATACAACAAAACAATGTCAGTCAGGGATCAGCGTTTGTTCTATTTACGTTACGCTCTTCGTACATTTATCCATTCATATACATATATGAATGGATATCTACATAATACTGTATATATTTCTCTATATTATAGCCAAGAGAAAGAGTATAATATTTAATATGTAGTCTGGTACAAAATATCTCTATAATATTAACATGCGAACAATACAGCACAATCATCTGTTGTGACAAAATTGTATCTTTAATTAAATTGAGTAATTTTTCTTTAAATATGTTTGTTGATAATAGTTTGGATATGTTTCACCTTATTACCGTCATTAGACTTTTGTAAAAAGTAATAAACAAACAAAATTTTAATTAAATTTATATTTTTGTGTTATTAAGTAAATGGTAGAAATTTTTTGTAGACTAAGCATTTATTTATTGTAATAATTGTTTTTCCTATTTTTCTGTATACAATAAACGGAAAATATTCTATTTTGAATATTAATTTTATATTTGTGTGTATATTTTATATAAGTTTAAGAGATTTCAATAAAATGATAGCGCGATGCATAGAATTTATAGATAGATATCGACAGCTTTATGGCTATCGTGTAAAAAACATTATGCAGTGCCGCAATAAGCATAATAACAAAGATCATCAGTTGTCAAATTAAAGAAAAAAAAATATTTAACAGCTCTGATGATCATTGAGATATCGCGTTTGAAGTTTTGCAGATATCGAAAAATCCATAGTAATTTCAAAAAATCTCTAACTCTAATCCTTTTCTACAAAATAGTCACGGTGTAAGTGGGTCAAACCACTTCTAAACGCGGCTTCGGACAGAAAAATGGTCAATTATTGACTCCAACTTATTTTAAAAATGAAATTTAGCCCTAAAATGCCTCAAAAAAAGTTTGTGCATATATACAATTAACGATATTTTATCTCGCTTCAACTATTTTTTTTTCTTCCAAACGCGATCCAAGCAGAACAAACAAACATCCAAACAAAAGTATCGAATGTTCGATCTGGCAACATAAGAGATTTATCCCTAGTGTCGGCGGTCATTTGTCATATATATGACAAATGTATGAAGAAGAAAATGTTAACTCAGATTTCTTGAAAATGTGGCATTTCATGTAAATTGTAATTGAAATACTTTATTGAATAGAAACTTGTAGGAATTGTAATAGTAAATTTAAGAATTGTACGTTTTGTAAAATATAATACAACTAGGTCCGGTCTCCCCTATTCACAAATACAATTCAATGTTTAGAATATTAAATTTGTTAAAATAACAGAAAATTTAATTATTTTTTAGATTAAAGTACCTACTTTAACAGCGTTCAGCGTAAATTCTCAATATTAACAAAGAAAATTCAAAGAAAATCAAAGGAAACAAATTAAATCAGGCAAATTAGTGATTTATTTGTTGTTGATAAAATCAAATAAATCATTAAATTTTATGTAGTTTTACATTGTTATAATCCAATCCAATTGAATGAATTTTTTAGGACCGTCCTCAGCAAGAGTTTTTTTTATATAAAGTTAAACCATTATAATTCTGTACTATTTTGTTGCCTACCCTTGGTTTAAAACTCGTTGAGAATTTCTTTATATTCATCTTAAATTGGTCTATATAAAAATTTCTCGTCAAATTTATTATTGTTTCAATTTTTATTCGTTATTTTTATTGTAATAACATCTGAAATGAGGCACGCTATGCTCATAAAAATAACTAATTAAGTATTAATATATTTTTCAAAATGTAAATCATGTAGTTATAATATTTAAGAAGGTTAACAATGAATGAATTTAGTTTAGTATTATAACAATCGTTACTAATTAAGTATCAAATTTGATAATGAATTATTTTAGAAAGGTGTCATTATTTGAATCAAGTTCTAATTCATATAAACATGACGGGTTCTATATATAAAAAAATAGGTATTTTTATTGTTACTATTATCGTAAATGTTGTCAACTACCGGAAGTTCATTTAAGTACAACGTATTATAGCTGATACTTATAGATATAAATCTATTAGAATATATATTTTCCAATTTCACTTATAAAATTCCGGAAATAAGATTTCGTTTCCATAAACTCTGAAACTAGCAATGATTATGTTTTTTTTATTATTATTATTATTATTACATATTATTCTTCTTACTTTTTTTTTTTTTTGTTAAATATGCATAATGTAACTCTTATGAAATGCGAATACACATCAACTTAAGTTGATTCTAGATTCATCATCTTCGTGCACGTATTTACAATAACACAATAAGTACTATTATTTTTTGTTATGGTCGTTAAATTATTTTATTATCGTATAATTTTAAATATTAAACTAAGTACCAATGCAACCAAGTTAATATTATCCGATTTAATATAACAAACATCTATGCATTATGGAAAAATTTGTGCGCCTGTACTTAATTTGAAAATATTGAGATGCCTAACAAATATGCTTATAATAAATATGATTTTTGGCGTCTGCTGTCGGCAATCACAGTAATTAGACATTACTATTTTGAAAATGAATGAATTCTATTTTCGAAATTATGATTTAGTCAAATAGTGTTTTTCTATTTTCAAATTTTCATGCGATAAAATTTTATTTATGAAAACTTGTCAAACGGATAAATCTGTTCTAATAATCAATTTCAGTTCATTCAAACAGTCATTCATTAATATTGAAATAAACATTCGCGTTTATCTAAAACTCATATACATACAAAGCTATACTTAATCGCTAATATCTTTTTTTTATTACATTTATATTATATCCAATAAGAAAACCACTATTTGGATATTGCCGACACTTGCAAATCCACTTTACTCGAAAACAACTAAGCCATTTTGTTTTCACAAATTGAAAATAAATTATTTCTTTTATTTAAATGTTACACGTTAAGCCATCAGTAAAACTATATTCATAAAATTTATATTATGAAGATTTTCATGTAATTTAATGCAAATTGATTTATTTACGTAGAATTAAAAAAAAAAAAAAACAAAAAACAGCAACAACAACAACAATAACAACAAGAAATATATTCTGTATTACATAGAGATATGGCAGACCTACCTATTTACAATACTGCAAAATAATAATAATATAATAATAATAAAAAATTAAGAAAAATACTATATGCGATATCGCGAATGTAACAAAAATAAAAACAACTTAGTTTTATTACATAAATAACGAACGTTTGTGTGTACATTATATAAATAAAAAGGAACGCATATAAAAATTTAAATATTGAGTGAGACCCTTGAAATGAAAATTACTTTAGGCAATAAAAAACGAAAATATTATATTATTTATAATAAATTAAAAAATAAATTACATGACAATACGATACGCATATCATGACTATTTATGTACGTAAATAGAAATATATATAAATGAAAAAAAAAATGTAATTAAATAAATAATATAGGCGACCATCATTTTACAATTTAGTTTTAAACATTAGCGCGGTCTTATTGTTAATTGTAGGCCATGTGATTAAACATTTAATTTATTTATTATTGTAATTAATTATCTTATTAATTAAATATGTGCCTGTGTTTGTGATAACTTTATGTTATGTTATGTTTGTTTGTTTTGTTTTTTTTTACATACTTTTTAATTTATATTTGTTCCTTTTTTCTAATATTGTATATTTGTATTATGAATTGGAATGAAAATACACACAAATAAATAGATGAATTTTATTTTCTCATAATCAATAATAAATACATAATCGTTAATAATAAATAAACATAGAACCGGCTCTCGACTCAACTTTATATATTAAAACATATAAGTCCATTACAATCAAACGCGGTGCGGTCTATTCCACTTTAGTTCATTTCAAGATAAGTGAGAAACAAAAAAAATGACATTACACGTAAAAGGCAAAAATAATGAATTTATAAAAGTTTATTTATAACATCACAGAAATAGGATTTTTTATAAAAAAAAATTAACGGGCATAACATAACATATACAAATGAGTATTATGCACCAGGTACTTACTATAGAAACCGCATCTAACTTTTTTTTAGTTTTATTTTTTAAAGCATCGCATTTTGATTCAAATTGATTTAATTATTATATGTATTTATTGAAGCAACGTTCAAACGTTAGAGCAGGGCGGTGAACCATATCCCTTTTTGAGGGTTCGGTTCTAAGAGCCAAACAAAATAATTAGGTTCTTGGGGTTCTTTTTGGTTTGGTTTGGTTCGGTTCGCCCAAAGAGATTGCCAATTCAGAGAGTGGCTTATATAGTATTCATTATTTTTGGGTTCACCTTTCTGTATTAAAAACTATCCAAGTAATAATATTAGCATATCAATGAAATATATTTTTATTTAACGCGCTCATTGATATCCTTTAAAAGAATATTCTGTAAGTTCTACTTTTTTTTTTTATTGAAATGTTTATTCTTTATGGACTTTTTTCGTGTCTATGAATAAAATAAAAATAAAATAATCGAAAATATTTGAATATCACTTTTAACTAATTTATTAGTTTATAATAATCCATACAATATAAATTACTGCATTTCCACAGTATTTTGAACAAGACAATTAACAATTTTCTTAATTTTATTTCACATTGATCGATAGTCTAATTCTTATTTATTTATTTTCGCCAGGGATGGAAAGTTTTAATTCAATTTGTCGTTTTCATTTTTAACATTAATTTTTAACAAACATATTTTTATGTATTTATCTTATTTTCAATATTTTTAATTATTTAATATTAAATAGTTATAGCGATAATCCTAAATGAAACTTGGACGATGAAGTCAAAATGGCATTGATATTTTATCTCATTTTTATTCGCATTAGTTTTAGTGCAATTATATTCACTTAATAATGTTTTTTTTTGTCAATTATTTATTGTGCTATTAAATTGATTTTATAATATGGCATCCTTATAGTTCATCCCTTAATCATTGCAACTATTAAATTAAAGTCTGAATAATAAAATAAAAAGATTTCTGTATATTTTAATAATTTGTTAAATAATAGAACACTTGAACATATAATATTTAAACTAAGAAATGTACGAAAAACCACTTCACAAACGAATTTTTCAAATGAAACTAGACATTATACTTAAGTTGGATTTGAATTAACAAACAAATAAATAAATAAATAACAGAAAATCAGTATATTATAGAGCATAACGACGAGTGTAATAATTAAACTCCTAAAAATCTAATAACGAACCATGAATAAAAACTATTGTATTTATAAATAAATTTCGTACGAATTTTTTTTTATTTTTTATTCACATTATCGCATAATTTATTTAAAGTGATTTGAATCAAAATAAATTTGCTATAATTTAATAAGATTCAAACGTCTTGATTTAAAATTTGGATTGTTTGTTTATTATTATTTTTGTGTGTATTTTTTTTTTCTATTAAACATTATTATACTTTATGTCATCACGTCATCAATTAACGTTATATTAACGGAACTATATTTCAATGGACTTTTTGAATTATTATTTATATCTTTTTTATTTTTAATGGGTCATAAATTTAATAAATGGGTCTTAATTTTATTAATAATAATTTAGAACCACTTGAAAAAAAAATAAAAAAATAACTAAAATAAAAAAAATTGTACGCATTTAAATAGAATTATTGTATGCGGCGATATTATTATTTTCACATTTTATTATGTTACTTATTTTATGTTGTGATTATGAGAATAAGTATGTTACATTTTATAATGTTTATTATTCATATGAATAGATACAGTAGATAAACGCAATATATAATATATATAAATGTATATATTAATATCGAACATAATGCAGAGATTTAGCACGGTTAAACAATAGAAAATAACATAAAATCTATGTTCTTAGCACTCTTTTTTTTATTGTTGTAGATGTTTCTATATAAAATATTTTTTTATTTTTTTTGTCATCGTAAAATCTTTCTCTTCTTCTTCTTCTTCTTCTTTTTTAAATGGATAAGAGTACACCCCATTGTATATTAAAATGATATTTATTTAATATGCATGATTGTTGTTTGCTAAAGTGTCAATAAGTAGTTAAAACGAATTTTTTACGACTTTAAATTAATCGATTTGGTACATGGGTCGACATAATGTCGTTAAAGGTAAATTCAGTAGAATTGAATAAATAAAAAAAAAAGAATAAAAAAAAAAAGAGAAGAAAACACTAAAAGCATAAATAGAGATCATGAGTAATTCGGCAATAATAAATATATAAAAGTTCTTATACGATGCGTTTCATCAATTGGAAAACAAAAACTTCGATCATGTTTTCAAATAACAACATGAATAAGCGCAGTCCATTGACTCAATGATGATGCATGACTATGAAGAAATGTTTTTCTTATTATGATTGCTATTGTGTGTTACTATACCATACCAAGAAAGTATTTTTCTATTTATTCTATGTTAAGATAACAATAAAATATTATGTGTTTTTTTTTTTTTTTTAAGTTTGTAAGTACTTGCTCTTTAGTGAAATATTATTGTAGACCCTCCTAGTCTGGAGTGATAATGTAGACTAAAAGTTGATATGATTGGGTTTAAATTTATATTGTTTTTTTTTTCTAAATATAAAAGACCATAATTTAAAAGATTATACAGATTTTTTAATTACCATGTAATAATTTTAATAATCAGAGATTAAAAACCAATCAAATTGAATTTAATCCTTCTCCATGCAGACAGAGATATGACGACTATTTTTTTTTTCTTTATTTATTTATAAATTTAAAAAATTAATAAAGAAGAAATATAAACAGTAAATGTCTTAATAAATTAACATTTTTACATACAGCTATTAATACATTTATACGTGTTTTAGGACCGAACCAAAAAATATAAATAAATTTATATTCCATTAATTTAATACATAAATTGTTCATTCTTTTTTTTTTTCCTTTTTACTTTTTTTGGAAATGAAATGCATTCAAGTATTATATTTTCTAAGAAAGGTAATATAAAAATTTGATTTATAGCATTTATGAGTTTGTTGCAATACAAATACATGTAACTTTATACCCAAACATATTTAGTTTAATAATCTCAATACTAAAAATTTATAAGAAATGAAAATTTTATTTTGGTTTTGTGATGGTTTACTTTTTTTTTTTTTTAAAAAAAAAAAAGAAGAAGTAAATTTGATTGGATTTGAAAATGAAGTCAGCATAGTAAATTGTTCAGTTCAAATTGTAATATAGGTTTTTGTATATGTGTGTGTGTGTAGTTGGTTACTTTTGTATTACTGCAACTTAAATTGCAATTTTAGCACCAACATCAAGTCTTGTTATACGGAATATAGAAATTCAATTTCGTTTAATCCCATTTCTTTTAATTAAAAAAAATAAAATAAAATAAAAAAAGGCACTTTTATGAACCTTTTTTCCCACACAACTCTTTATAAAATTTACAGCTTTTCATAGCAATAATATAATACTTGCAAATACTTTTGGATTGGTTAAAGCCCAACTTATTCGCGGTATGCACGTTTTCTTATTCTTATTTACTTACATACAAACAAAACAAAACAAAACAAAAAAAAAGAGAAAAGAAGAAAATAACAACAGGAAAATAAGTATAAAAAAATTACAAATGTGTATAATAATAATACTCGACTATACGTATACCGTATACGGTATACCACACACACACACATACAGACACATATAAACATAAGATACCCACATAGTAAAACTATATAGTTATTCTTATTGTAATATATAGTTTTATTTTTAGTAGGTATATAAACCATCGTTTCCACAATTTCATTCTTATCCGGTAAACGTTGTTGGAAGTTTTATGTGCCTCACCAAAACGAAGTTTTCATTTTATATCTTTTCCGCTTGAAGTGAATATAATATAATATATTAGGTTGGGTTCGGCAAGAATAATATTTTGCGATGTCGATGTAGTGATGTATTTTATATACCGCAACTTAGATATAATATATATATATTTATATATACAGAAAAACAGAGTGTTATATAGGGTTACATTACACGTCGCCAATGCATATATAATATATATAATAATATTAGAACCTATATTTAGAGTAAAATAATGTGCATTGCACACAATGTGGCGCATTAAGATAAAATTACACAATTATTTCATTTTGCCATAATTTTACTTTAATTCCCTTTCCGCGTATATCATGTTGTCATGCTTCTAGTAAAATTTTATGTCAAATTTTAAATTAATAAGTTTATTTGAATATTATTAGTTTTAGTTATTTGTAGGTATATTTGAGTTGGCTTATTACTGCTTAAGTTTTTATGCCATGGACGTTTTAATTAGAAAATTAATTGAAGTGGACATAAAATTTGAGTTTATGTGAATTGTGCATAACAGCATCTCGTTGTTTTATAAATTTTTAGAAATGTACATTAATGATTATTTGGTATTTATTATTTGACCCTGACCTGTATTTTTTCCGGAATTATTATATTTAAGTAGATTCATTCTAGTCATGCTCAGAGATGCAAGTACTGCGTAGAGGTATTGTAATTTTTAGTAATGTAGTATACTTTTTCCTTTCTGAGTACCAGTACAATGTACATGTACTGTTACATATCTCTAACTACAATACTTTGTGAAATGTACTGACAGGACTAAAACAAGGTCATTCCTCACTACCAGCTGTGTACTTTAAGTATTGACAGTGCCAGTAATGAGTGCAAGGAAAAAGTACTACAGCACAAACAATTACAATACCTCTACGCAGTACTTGCACCTCTGGTCATACTAACACTTTTTCAAATACATATAATTATGATATAAAAACTTTCCTATCAAAATAAAAAAAAAATCTAAAGGACATTTTAAAATATCCTAGTTCTGATCCAAAAAAAAACTAAAGTTCATTTAAAACCATATTATAAGTAGTTGTTTTATTTTTGCATTCTGGGGCATTAAAAGAGTATTAATAGAAAATGACTAAAAATGTTGACTAGAACATCATAATCCATAAAAAAAAAATATATTTTCGAGTATCCAATGATTTCAATCTTTTTAAACTAGCACTTTATTATTTATTATTCATGTTTGAAACATTAAAACAAAAATCTGAGGTATGTTTTATTTGAATGCAAAAGTATGAAAAATGAAGCAATTTTCGAATGAATAAAAAAAAATGAAGAAAGAAGTACTCTTATCTAAAATGTCTAACCTAAATTTTAAAGTTATCGCTATACGTTCCTTAATTCTATACAATAGTTCATCAAATCATTCAATTTTATTACATTAATTTTAATTGAATTATATTAAATCTTATGAAATTTACTATAATTTATAATAAATTAAACATATTAAATATAGTAATTAAATAATTGATTAGACGATCTCTTTACAATTATCAATGTGTTCTACTTATCTAATTTTTAAATCATAATCTGTGAATAATTAAACTTTGCACTTTTTTACATCATTTTGTTTACAAATGTTTAGTGGAACAAAATAACATTGCAAAAGATATTGATCTTATTTATAGAAAATTGTAAGAGTGAAATAATATCATTTTTATATAAATAAAATAAATAATGTAAAACGTGTATGTAAATACATACGATCATACAAATCTTCTTCTTTTTTTTTTATTATAAAAGTGAATTTATTTAAACATAGAATAAATTTCATTTTATTAAATTGTTCCAGTTATGTTTCATCACTTTTTTGGATATTTTCCATTTTGTTAGGAGGTGGTCGTGCAATCAAAGTACTCATCTGTAAACATGAACTTTTTTGCTTTTAATAATGAAGACTAGACAACATTATTACTGAAATAAACATCTTTGACAATGACTTTTATAATTAATAATTTCATAATAAGTTACTGCTAAGTCACTGAAATTTAAAGTTAAAGCGAAAACATGCAAGAAATAACCAAAGAAACTAAACGTTCATATAAAGGGCATACATTGTAAAATATTAATAAAATGTATCTATAATGCATTGGTCACACAATACAAATAATAATTATGCTCAAAGAAAACCACAAATCATTTTGTTTGTTATATATATTATATTTCCAAATCCAAAAACCAAAAACTTAATAAACATATAGAGACAAAATTAATAATGAAAATTCATACTGGACACAACTATAAAATTTATATGTGTCTATTAATGGGCTTCGAAATTGATTTTGCAAATTGAACTATTTATTGAAAAGAAATAAACAAAATCGAATACATACAAAAAAAAAATAAAAAAATTATAATACAATTCAATTTGTTTCTGGTATATATATTGTTCCAGGAAAAGTATTAAAAATGTGGAAGACTGCAAAAATTGCAATCAAACTAAATCGTATACGCGCGACCGTAAAGGTGAAATTTTTTTTACGACGGTCATAAAATCGTGCAGAGCGCAAAAATTTTCCCTTGCAATGTCTAGCCCCAACATTAAATCAAATATTATTATACATATAAGATGGTTGAATTACACTAAACCTGTCTATACTAGATGCATACACAATATATGTAGAATACAGCCATTAGATTTTCAACATTAAAGTAATTGAAATTGCAATACAAGTTGAAATTGAGTTTTTTTTTTTTATGTTATACATATAATATTGGTATATAGAATATAGATGTAATAATGTATATCCACTATAGAATATTATTTAGATTATTTAAATATATTGAAAAATCAACAGATATTTCAGAAGTTTGTCATTTTCAAATAAGTATTTATTGAGGAAAAGTGTAGTCTAGTCGTTGTTACAAATGAACGATAATTTTCTTTAGGTGTTTGATTCACTTTAAAAAGTTTCTGAAAATTAGTTCCACTTCTTTTTTACAAACTTTATAATTAAAAATTTTCATTGCATTTACATTTTTCATCTTCTATTATTGCGTATAAACTTTATTTATTACTAATTGCATATATTATTATTGTAATGTTGGTGTTTCACTATCGCCATGAGCCTAATTAAGGAATTTCTTATTCCATTTTCTTGCAAATTATTGTATAGTTCAGCTTTACGAAATTGATATAGGTTGACTTCGATAATAATATTTACAAATATATAACAAATTATTCGGACTGAACACAATTTTGATCAGTTTTTTTTTTTTAAATTATTTATTTATAACTTATGCATTTCGAAATTTATCTTAAAAATCTAAACGAAAAAAATAATTCATTAATTTCTACACATTTTGTTACTCTTGCTGAGTAATTTTTGTCCATTTAATTATAGCGGATTTAACTTCAATAACTTTATTCATTTTAAACATATGAAGTGAAATGGAAAATGGTTTCGTTTTGATTTTTCTGATATTTTAATCAGATTTGACATTCATTTCAAACTATTCAAATTTATACTGTTAATATCTTTGTGAGTTGATATTTACATACTTCCTTCTAATCAGATATTTCTTGTTTTTCAACTAACTTTATTTAAATCTCTTGAGTATGCAGAGAAAGATTACATTATATTTTTATTAGAATAAAAATTATCCTCAACTTTATCTTTGAAATAAATTGCATATAATGAAACACAATCATAATCTAATACTATTTCAAAAGTAAATAAATATAAATTTTTAAATTTGAACTTACAGGCGAACTTCGGTAATTCATTTCTTTTTTAATTTATAGTAAATTTCCATAGCAATTTCCAATCGTATAAAGAACATTATGTCACTGGTTTTATTTATTTAATTTATAAAAAATATTACGAAATTTAAGGAATAACTTTAAATGCATATCCAGTAATTGATTCAAAAATAAAAAAAAATTGTTTGAAATACTGAAATTAACTAGACCACTACTTACTGGCTATTCAGGTTATTTATTAGACTCACAAAATCAAACTGTAATATCATTGAAAATAATCTATTCATTTCTCGAAAACTGTGTACCCACCGAATTTGTTTGTATCTATATTTTGATCTATAGTGCATTTTATGCATACGCCCGCATTTTTCTATAAATCCAAGTGTAAGTTTTTTTTTTTTCTGTCTTTTTTCAAATATGTAATAATTAACTATTTAATAATATGTAATAATATGTAATTCTCATTAATATGTATCATTTTTCTATTGATAAGGTTATAGTTACTTAAAAATATAGTTTAATATTAATTTCTACGCAATTTTATTAAGGTTATATTCGGTAGATATTATTTATCAATTACTCACAGAGAGTAAAATATCAATATCAATATCAATATCAATTTCAATCACAATTCAATTTTGTATAAAGCTTTATATAAGTACAATGCATGTTCTAA